>MU671934.1:53446-63916 GCA_026770625.1 Nicotiana glauca
GATTTTGTGCATTCCAATATCATTTGTCGCTTTGGTATTCCTGCAACTATCATTACCGACAATGCTGCAAACTTGAATAGTCATTTGATGGGAGAGGTATGTGAACAATTCAAGATAACGCACAGAAACTCTACCCCTTATCGGCCAAAAGCCAATGGTGTCGTTGAAGCAGCGAATAAAAACATCAAGAAGATATTGAGAAAGATGATTCAAAACTCTAGGCAATGGCATGAAAAGCTGCCTTTTGCATTACTCGGTTATCGCACCACAGTGCGTACATCAATCGGAGCCACCCCATACTTATTGGTTTGCGGAACTGAAGCAGTCATACCTGCAGAAGTATAAATCCCTTCACTTCGTATAGTCGTTGAAGGAGAAATCGAGGACAGCGAGTGGGTTAAAACCCGGCTAGAGCAGTTGTCACTAATTGATGAAAAAAGGATGGCCGCAGTGTGCCACGGGCAGTTGTACCAACAAAGAATGACCCGCGCCTATAACAAGAAAGTACGTCCCATGAACTTCAAAGTGGGACAGCTCGTGCTCAGACGCATTCTCCCTCATCACCAGGAAGCAAAAGGAAAGTTTGCTCCCAATTGGAAAGGTCCATACATAATCCAAAAGATTTTGCCAAAAGGAGCAGTGTATCTAGGAGACATTGAAGGAAATGATCCCGAAACAGCAGTCAATGCGGATGCAGTAAAAAGGTACTACGTCTAGACCTCCTAGGATGATGGCTTTTTGTGCAATTGAGATGACGAAGTCTTTCCTTCTCGCTACCCCAAACACTATCAATCCTTCGTAAACCCTTTGAGCCGGTTACGTTTCTTTGATTACCCTCTTTGGAATCCGGAAGTACAAAAAGAAAAGAAAAAGAAAAAAAAGAAAAGAAAAGAAAAGAAAAGAAAAGAAAAAGAAAAGAAAAGAAAAATAAAAGAAAAATAAAAGAAAGAAAAGAAAAACAAAAACAAAAACAAGAAATAAATTTGCCTGAACTACGTTTGACTTGATTCCGAAAGGATACATAGGCAGCCTCTCCCTGAGGTTCAGTCACACCAAAACAAAATTCCAATTCCCCTAAAATTGAAACTGGGGCAGATGATATGATGGTTCGGCTATGAACCCGCCGAAATGGTTCCAAAGTTGTAGTTCCGCCCAAAATCCTTTTTACCCCAAAAACCTTGTCCAAGTCCTTCCGATCAATTGGAAAAAGCAGGGAAGTAAAAAAAAACATCATTGTTGGAATCTGACACAATGCAAATTGAGAAAAATAAAATGAGAGAGTCTTATCGGTGAAAAATTTCGGGCACCATAAGGCGATGGTGAGTAGAGAAACTGAAAATGAGAGAGTCCGCTTAGTGAAAACTCGCAAAGAGCACTATCGGACGATAGTGAGAAGAGAAATGAGAGCGATCGATTGGCGAAAACCCACAAAGGGCGCTGTCGGCCGAAAAGAAAGACATCTCATTACTAAAAGAGTCCTGGGAAGGTTCCCTGGTTTTGAAATGCGGATCAATGGGTTCACGAGAAGTTGGAAAGTTTGTGTGGGTCGGGCGTCCAGTGCAAGAAGCATGTCATGTTCATTTGAAGCCAGCATGCACCCCAAATAAGTCCTTCTTTTTCCCCGAGAAAGATGCTTCTTTTAAACTCATTCGCTTGCCTTTTGTATATTTCTTCCTTGAATCACTTTCGGTTTAACACTGATCCCGGAATTACTACAAAGAAAGATGGAAGGACTGGTTTCATAGGGCTCTGCCTGGCAAGAGCCAAAGAAAGTACCCAGCTTCAGCGAGTGCGTCAATCCAATCCCAATTGACCATAGCGGTTGATGCTTTCGAAGCAAAGACATTGGAAAATAAAGAAAATCGAAGGCAAAGGCAGAATAAAGTGAAAAGGCCAGAGCCCATACGGGCGAGTCATGATGAAATCCTAGGAGTTGAATCCGGTCAGTTTGAAAAGAGATTCACCCTCAAGGACAACAAGCAGCAAAGTTCTCAACGGAAAAGGGGCCGGGATCAAGCAATTGGGATGATCAAGGCCACAAAACCAACCACCGTTTCAAACTAACAAATTGTTCTTTGTTGAAAATTAAAACAGGTGTAATCCAAAGCAGCCATGCAAGAAGCAGGCGCAACCCAAACGAGAAAAAGAAATGTGCAAACACTGAAACAACTTTGCATCAGGGAACCAACCAAAAGGGAAGTTTCCCCCCAAATTCTTTCATGCATTTTACTAAATAAAGAAAGAAAGAAAGAAGAAGAAGAAGTGAAGATGAAAATCCTATAAGAAAAATCATCATGGTAGCATAGGGCCCCCATTCCCGAGATATCCCGGCATAATCTGTGAACATCCCTTGCATAACCCGAGGACCATTTTCTTTTATCCCGGCATAACCCGTGGACCTCCATGGCATAACCCGAGTACCATTTTCTTTTATCCCGGCATAACTCGTGGACCTCCCTGGCATAACCCGAGGACCCTTTTTCTTTTATCCCGGCATAACCCGTGGACCTCCCCGGCATAACCCAAGGACCATTTTCTTTTATCCTGGCATAACCCGTGGACCTCCCTAGCATATCCCAAGGACCATTTTCTTTTATCCTGGCATAACCCGTGGACCTCCCTGGCATAACACAAGGACCCTTTTCTTTTATCCCGGCATAACCCGTGGACCTCCCTGGCATAACCCAAGGAACCTTTTCTTTTATCCCGGCATAACCCGTGGACCTCCCTGGCATAACCCAAGGAGCCTTTTTTTTTTCCTTTCAACCCCGGCATAACCCGTGGACCTCCCTGGCATAACCCAAGGACCTTTTTCTTCTATCCTGGCATAATCCGTGGACCTCCCTGGCATAACCCAAGGACCCTTTTCTTTTATCCCGGGATAACTCGTGGACCTCCCTGGCATAACCCAAGAACCATTTTTCTTTTATCCCGGCATAACCCGTGGTCCTCCCTGGCATAACCCAAGGAATCTTTTTCTTTTCAATCCCGGCATAACCCGTGGACCTCCCTGGCATAACCCAAGGACCTTTTTTCTTCTATCCCGGCATAATTCGTGGACTTCCCTGGCATAACCCAAGGACCTTTTTTCTTCTATCCCGGCATAACCCACGGACCTCCCCGGCATAACCCGAGAACTTTTCTTTTCCGGCATAACCCGATCATCATATAGCATAACCTGGATTCATTCACAGAGATACACAATCCTGATTTGATCGCTTAGATATGTGTCACAACTAACTCACAAAATTTTTCTAGTGAAAACTGGGGCAGAAAATTTCATTTATTTATTTGTTTTGGTATCTTAAGCAGGTCGATCTCAAGACACAGGGTGCGAGATGATCAATAGAATGAGTCTCAATCCAGAATCAAGAAAAGAAGAAAAGAACAAAAAGAAATGAACTCAAAGCAAGGGCGCGGATGGCTCAAAATCGGATTGAAGTCACAAGCTCCGATGATCCTGTCTTGACCCAATGCTGCATAGAGAAATAAACACCTATGACTTACGAGCATCAAGTTTCAGATCGGAGTCCACAGCAAAATCAGCCAAGACTCAAGATCAATTTTCAAGAGAATTATAGATAGGAATCTTGTAACTCATAGTTGTTATGCATAGCTAGCTTAGATTTGATTTTCCTTTTTGGCGTAATAAGGAGGTCAGCAAGCAGTAGCAGCAGCAACAGCAGTGGAATTCACAGCTCCTGGTAGTCCCAGCTACCAAACCTTCCCGAACTACACTGACTTGATTCCTGTTTAGCCCAATATATGTAGGCAACCTCTGAAGTAGGATGCGGTCAAACTTTTCAAAAATGCTTCACGCGGAATATGCGAACTGGCAAAAATCGCTCGTTTTCGCTCACTTATCTTTGCACGAAAACTCTCTGTGTTTTCGGGTAAAGAGGGGCAGCTGTGAGCACGTGATTTTTGCCCTAAGCTAATTATTCCCAAATATTCAAACAAAACAATTTTTTACAATTTTTATGAATTTTTGTGTTATTTTCTGGTAATTATTGCATTTTATCTGTGCATTTTAGTTCATATGAAAATACAAAAATACATTGGCATTTATTTGAGATCTAATTTCACATTTAGGATTAAGTAGTAGTTTAAATTGCTTGGAAATAAAGAAAAAAATAACAAAATAACCTTTTTTTTTGCATTTTTAGTTATTAATCATTAAAAAGGTCTTAAACAATTTTAGAAAATTAACTAGCTTAGTTTGGTAAATAAATTAGGTTTTATTTCTAATTTTTGCATTTTTATAAAATACATAAAAATACAAAAGTAATAAAAGGAGATAAATAAGTAAAGAAACAAAAGAAAGAGAGTAATTGAATCAGGCTATAAAATTGGGCCAATTTGTTCTGGCCCAAACGATTTCCCCTTCAGCCCTCCTAGTATCCATTTCCCCTAAGCCCAGTCCATCAAAAATCTAGCATGCCCTTTAGTAAAACGAAACGATGTCGTTTTGATGTCACACAATCTCAGCCATTGATTTCTCCCAATCCAACGGTCCCCATTGATCCCCCCATTTTAATATAACTGTCCGAAATTTCAGTCCAAACCCTAGACCAACTCTTCCTCCTCGTACCCCCTTTGTTCCCCGATGGCTCCGCCGTTACCCCACCTTACCTCCGCCTCACTCCGCCGTCCGTCGTCCGCCGCCGGCCGGAAATCTCCTCCGCCGGCGGCGATGCTTCGATGAACCCCAAAATCATACCAACGGTGCTTCTTTGCCCCCTCTCCTTATATCTGGCCTTAGTTTTTCTCAATTTCAAACCAAAACTCTCGAATTTCAGATCGAAATTTTTGGCCAAAACGCAAAAGCTTCCAAAATTCCCCAAAATCACACCATACCCTCACATGCCCTTCCTCATCACAAATCTTCATTTGTTTGTTGTCAAACAACACCATAACTCGGCGAATCGTCAATCTAGGGTTTTTGTCGTCAAGTCTGTCCAAGTTTCCAGGGCCGGCTAGTGTTCGAGTGGGTTTTAGAATTATGTTATGTGTTTGTTCTTGGCAAGAACAAATACATAACATCATTTGAAGACCCAATTCAAAGTTAAGCAAATTTAAGTCTGGAAGTCAGTAAGTATTCTTTTAAGTTTTTGATTTTTTGTTAGTTTACATTTTTTTTATTTGTTTTGATTTCTGATTCTGTTGATTTAACTGTGTTCGTGATTGAATCTATCTCTTGCTTCTTTTAGTTTAAACATGATTTCGATCATGTTATCTTAGTTTTGGTTCTATTTTGATTTCATGGTTCATCTCAGTCTGTTCTAGCTTAAAAATAGGATTTAGTTTAATTGTTTTGATTATTAGTAGATATTTCCCCTATGTCTCTTATGATTTGGTTTAGTATAAATGTGGGCTTGATTCTAGTGTTTAAGTCGGTCAGTTTAATTTTGCTCATGGTTAAATGTATCCTCATAGTCTTCCTTAGTATAATTCAGTCACTGCTTCTATTCAGTGTTTGGTTAGTTTGGATTTCTGTCGATGGTGTTGAGTTAATATGATTAAGAACTAATTTCAGCCTAGACTACCTAAATTTGATTATCAGGGCTGTGTTAGCTTAGTCGTTTGGTTATAGTTGATTTAGATTAGTTAATTGACCATAGGTTGATTAAAGGGATAGGTTGATTTTGACTTTGGGTTGTAATTTCAGGAAGCAAATAAGGGTAGTTTAGGTATGGAAAAAGGGCAGTTTTGTTAAGAATAGTAAATGCAAAACTAAGATAAGGGTAGTATAGGTATTGTATAGTTAAAAGAACACCCTAGGGCCTTCTAGAATAGGACTTTAGTGTAGATTTTAGCAAACTTAGGGTAGTAACTTGAGAAACAAGTCAGAAATTGAAGGTTTAATAGGTAAAAACTGAAATTAAAAGAGGAAAAAAGAGGTGAAACTTCCAGAATATTCTGCCCCATTCCTTGCCTATAAAAGGCACCCCTAATGCCTTCTTGAACAAGTGAGAACCCCTGAAAATTCCCAAGTTTTACACCTCTAAAGAATTCCCAAAAAAAACTTTCAGCTCTTAATCTCCCCCCCCCCCAAAAACCATCCTTGCAGATCTGATTCTCAAATTTGAACTTCAAGTTCAAAGAAAATTTCAAAAATCTGAATTCTGTAGTTCAAATTTCTTCTAGATCTTAATTTCTTCCAAAAAAAAAACTCAAAAACAAACAAACAAAAACAACAAAAAATTCATGGGTACTGTTCTATTGAGTTGCTGAATGTTAGAAGTGTCCTGGTTTTGTTCGAAGTCTATTTTGATCGTTTACTGGTGCTATTTGCTTGAGTCAATCCCTGGGTTTGGTTTTTTTGGATTTGTTGTTTCCTGCTGAAGCCTTGCGTTTGCTCTTATACTGCTGTAGCTGACATCTCCTTCTCCTCATTTTGATTCCATTTCCAGGTACCTTTTTAGCTCCAAATGTATGTGAAGAATCAGATATGAACGCCTCTGAAGTTCAGTAATGAATCAATTATTACACAGATGTTTTGCTGTGTCTCATTTCACTTTTGATGTTCATCATAATTAATGTTGTTTGACAATAGTTTAGTCATGTTAATGAGCCTGTTGGACTGTATAATTGGACTTTAACACTAGTTTTGATTATAAACTCGGTGAGATTGTGAATTGGCAGTCGATAGTTGTATAAATTAGGATTATTAGACTGTTTTGAACTATTTCAGCATGTCTGTATGTAGATTCAGTCATGATAGCCTAAGATTACAGCATTGATAAACTCTAGATTGATTGCATTTTAGTATAGCTTGATTGCTGTAACAAATAAACACTGTTGGAGTTGTATTGATATAGATTAGATTGTTTGTAGTAGCTCGTTAATAAAATAAAAAAGGCAGGTCTATTCCATGTTATTAGAAAGCATCACCTAGAAAATCAGAGACGGTGAACGGGTAAAAGTTCAGAAATTCAGGATTAACATCCAATAGTTTATCGCGTTTTTGTATATTTATCCTGTTAACCACTACGTGTTTTAGCTTATATGACTCCTGGAATTGGTTAATTACTGTTAATATTCAGCATGTTAGGCTAAGTAAGTAAAACAAATAAGAAGGCAAGACAAGGCACGCTCAAATCGTTGGGTATACCTTAATGGCTGGACTATTGGGCTTGACTTTCTTCAGGTCGAGCCCAAGTACAAGACTCACATTTCAGGTCATGGCTTATTCCATTTGGACCCATACTATGGTAGATTTACAGGCTGATTCTTAGACTCAATATTAGACTACTTTTCAAAATTGAACAAACTTCTCTCCTGCTGGGCCAAACTTTCAAAGCCCCAAAAAATGCTGGAAGTCAAATCCTTTAAAAATTATATTAGGAATATGAGAATTAATTTACAATATGAATTTAGGTTTTCGATTTAGGTTGCGGGTTCAAATTAAGAGGGTGATCCCTTTTGTTTGAATTTGGACTTGAACTCGAGACCCGAATTTATAAATGTAAATTAATTAGGCCCTTTTAGGGACAAATAATAAATAGAAAATCTTAGTTTGCTTTAGGTTGGCCTTCAAATAATAAATGAGACGAGCCTCGACAAATAGAATATACAATTGCGGGGCCCTCATTAATTGCTTAAACTAAAATACTTAGAATTCGGGACGTGTCGTTTAGCGAATTTCACGGCCTCCCGCAAAGATAATAATACGTTAGTCGCTTTAGGCGTGATTTTTAATAATTTTACTTTCTTAAATCCGGATGTGCATTTCATGCAACCCAAATCCAAGTCCAAAAACGTTGAATAAGAATGTGTCGAGGATCCGGGTGCATTTCATGTGACGTGATCCGAAAACACGTTTTTAAACGACGTTCACTTTATTAAAATTCTTTTAACTAAAAGCGGTAAATAATCTTAAAATTGCACTATAGTTTGGAGCATGTATAAAAATTATATTTTAGCCATTTATAATAATTTAAGCGACTGTGCTAGAACCACGGGATCCGGGGGTGCATAACACCTTCCCTCGGGTCAACAGAATTCCTTACACAGAATTTCTGGTTCGCAGATTCCATTCGGGAAGTCGAAATTTTCCTCGATTTGGGATATAAGTTAAATCGGTGACTTGGGACACCAAAAGCCAATCCTATCCCAAGTGGCGACTCTAAACAAATAAATAATCCCATTTCGAATAATGTCACTTTAATTGGAAAAACTTCCTTATACATTTATCCTTCGGGGTAGGTGTGTAAAAAAGGAGGTGTGACAACAACGAACCCCAACAACTTCCCCAACGGAACTCCAAATGCACACTTCTCTAGATTAAGTTTGAGGTTGTACCTGCGGGGCCTCTGGAAAAATTTCCTCAGGTCTTTGACATGGTCACATTGCTTGCTTGACTTTATGATCCCGTCGTCTACATAGACTTCAATTTCCCGATGTATCATATCATGGAATATGGTGTTCATTGCCCTCATATATGTTGCCCCTGCGTTCTTCAACCCAAATGGCATATCCCTATAACAATACGTCCCCTAAGGCATGATGAATGCTGTCTTTTCCGCATCTTCCTCATCCATTAAAATCTGGTGATAGCCCGCATAACAATCGACAAAGGAACCAATCTCATGTTTTGCACAATTGTCAATCAATATATGGATGTTTGGTAGTGGGAAGTTGTCTTTTGGACTCGCCTTATTGAGATCACGGTAATCAACGCACACTCTGGTCTTTCCATCCTTCTTTGGTACATGCACAACATTAGCTAACCAGGTGGGATACCGGGTGACCCGGATGACCTTTGCATTAAACTGCTTGGTGACCTCTACTTTGATTTTCACACTGATATTTGTTTTAAATTTCCTCAGCTTCTGCTTGACAGGAGGGCATGCTGGGTCTGTGGGCAATTTATGGACCACCAAATCGGTACTTAAACCCGGCATATCGTCATATGACCACGCAAAATATCTTTGTACTCAAGCAGTGCTTTGATTATCTCTTCTCTAAGCGGGGGCTCCAAATGGACACTTATTTTTGTTTCCCGTACATTCTCCTGATCCCCTAAATTGATTGCCTCTATGTCGTTCAGATTAGGTTTGGGTTTTTCCTCAAATTGACTTAATTCTTTACTGATTTCTTCAAAGACTTCCTCATCATCATATTCTACCTCGTCATCACACTCAATTTCTCGTATTATTATTTCGGAGTTAGATTGGTAATCAAGACTAGGCCGAAGACTCCTCATGCATGACACACCAGTGATACCAGCATAAAAGGGACTGTACAAGAAAGAGAAGAAAGACAAAATAAAGGCTATCAGGAATGAAAAAGGAAAGAAATTGCATTTCATTAAAATTGTAAGATAACAAGTTTTAACTCATCCAAACGGATGGAACATAACATCCGAATTACAACCTTGGAAATAATCCAGACTAAACTGAAAGGAAAATCAAACTAGCTACCACGACTCCCTCCGGGTAGGAAGAGGAGTAGCTTCCTAATTATTAAGCTTTGCATGGCCCCCTACGAACTGCACATCTGCTTTGCTTGGACCTTCGCCTGCCTCCACCACATTCACATCGCCAAACAGCTTTTCGAACCTCTCAATCAGCTCCTTGTCGGGTTCTATCACCACAGAATTAAGCATTGCCATTGCTGGGTGCCTCTTAGTACCAGGCCGGACAAAGGAACGGGATAAACGGGGTATGGGTTTTGGAAGGTTCCATGCTCTCTTTTTCATCTTCTTAGCTCGCCTTATGTCAGCAGTAGTGGGCTTAAAGCCTAAACCAAAAGTATCCAGGTTTCCAGGAAGAGATACCGGCTGTATGATGCCCTGTAACGAGGCACCCAAGCCTTTTCCAGGTAAGAATCCATTCTTTATCATTTCTGAAGCCACCATGACAGATACAACAGCTACTCTGGGCCTAGGAATACACTCTCCTTCCAAAATTTTGGCAATTGCTACTGTGTCCAAGACTTGGTAAACCTATGGACCTTTGTCGTCCTCAGCTTCATCGAAAATCATAATGGTATTACACGAACTATCCTCTCCATGCACCACAATTTCCTGCCGGTCCCATTCGAATTTGACCATCTGATGAAAGGTAGACGGTACTGCTTTTGCGGCATGAATCCAAGGCCGACCCAATAAAAGATTGTAAGAAACAGCCACGTCGAGCACTTGGAACTCCATTGTAAATTCAACTGGTCCTATTGTCAGTTCCAACACAATATCTCCGACTCTGTCCTTTCCTCCTCCATTAAATCCCTGCACGCAAATGCTATTCTTGTGAATCCTCTCACTGTCCACTTTTAACTTTTCCAAGGTAGATAGAGGACAAATGTTTGCGCTGGACCCATTATCGATTAGCACCCGAGTAACCACAGAGTCTTCACACTTCACTGTGAGGTAAAGTGCCCTATTATGCTTATTACCTTCCAAAGGCAACTCATCATCAGAAAATGTAACCCTGTTGACCTCGAAAATCTTGTTCGCTATTTTCTCCA
>MU671938.1:0-11038 GCA_026770625.1 Nicotiana glauca
GGAAGGGACACCTTCTTCTATTCTTTCCTACTTTCCAATCTTGCCCCCTTTGCTTTTTCTTATAAACTACATAAGTAGATCTCAACCAAATACTCTCAATACGAATCCTTTTCCCTTTTTATCTCGTTTTCCTTTTGCTTGCTCTTCCTGTTGTTCCGTCACAACTAACTACTGCTGTTCAGCAGTATGGGGGAAACTACAGCCATCGTGGCAGAAGCTTGACCAATTCCTTGCTATTCACAATGTTCTTCTGTCTCTTCATGAACAACAACAGCAGTAGAATTACCTTCTGAATCAGCCCCTTGTGTACTACCAAGTGAAAATGAATATAAATTGAAGTTGGGGATATCACTGGTGTCACACATAGGAGAACTAGAAATCTTCCTTCTCTTAGGTTTTGGAAGAAGTTTCGAGGCATCAGATGAGATCTGCAAAAGCAAGAAAAATATAAACATAAATAAAACTGATAGAGAACAAACATTAGGCAAAACAATAGTTGTAAATTGAATTGCAGAAAATAACTACCTGGTCTAAGTGTTGCGACACAGATGGTGTTTGCATTCCAACAGATCTTGTATCTTCATGCAAAATAATAATAATAATAATAATAATAATAATAATAATAATAATAATACTGACTAAATTTTATAAAATAAAATCAACACACTTCACACCTGTCTGTGAGTTAACATGTGTGAATATATGTTTTCTCCTTTTTGATATTGCTGCATAATTTGAGCTGCCTCCAGTCTTTCTGAAAAATCATTCAAAAATACAAAAAAGAAAATAAAATATGTAAATTTTCAAACTGTAAAAAATATACTTCAATCAAATATAATAAACTCATGATCTATAGAATACCTTGACGTTTGTCTTCAGCTGTGGTTTCCCCAGGCTGCATGTCTTTCTCAATATCAACATTTCCAGCATCATTCAATTTTGAACCAATGTCAAGGACCATTGCAGTATTCTCTAGAAGGTTTTTCTCAACTCAACCTTCATTCAATTGAGCATCATCGGAGAGTTTTTGAGTTGAACAACAACTAGTTTCAACTTCCACTGTATATTCATAAAAGAGAGGGAATAGATCAACTAGTTTTTCTATATATAAAATATAGAAAAAATTAATACCTGTAGTGAAAATTTCACTATAGAATATTATTAAAAAAATAGTTAAAACTTCAACTCTAAGAAGGCTGAAGTTAGCCAGTCACAAACAAAAACTTCGATAGTTACCAAAAAAAAAACTTCAGCTCTAGAGCTGAAGTTTGACAGTTACAAAAACAAAACTTCAGCTCTAGAGCTGAAGTTCGATAGTTATAAAAAAAATTTCAGCTCTAGAGCTGAAGTTCGATAATTATAAAAAAAAACTTCAGCTCTAAAGTTAAAGTTTTTACAGAACATTCACCAAAAAATATGCTGTAGTTTTTTACAAAAAACACAAACACATGAAACAAAACTTCAGCTCCTATCTAAGGTATAATTGAAATATTATAAACTTCACAATTTGTACCTGTAGTAACAATTTCCTGTGTATCACCAGCTACAAGTTCTTTGCAAATAGCTAGTGCTCCTGCATATCAATCGTCTTTCCCAAAACATTCATGAACAGGTGCTTGATCTTCAGTGCCAACAACTTCATCATTTGCACCTTTCTCTCCACCTTTACTCTGTCTACAAACACTGTATTGTTCCTCTCCACCTTGTTGTTGAACATGTTCAACGCTTTCAACAGCCGCTTCATGAGCAGTATGTTCTTCAATATCAACAACTTGATTATTTGCACCTTGCATGCTTCCAATATTCTCAGTTGATAAATGTGCTTCATCATTTACATCTCTGCTCAATCTATCAGCACTTTAATGTCGCTCTTCAAATTCTTCTTGACCATGTTCATCGCCTTCAAAAGCCGATGGAGTTTTGTAACAGTCATTCATCTTGTCATATCCTTGATGCTTACTCAAATCATTTGATTTGTTGACAATCGTAAACAACTGTTCAAACTTCTCATCGAAATATTCCTAGAAAAAAAACTACTAACAATGATTAATCTGAATAACATTAGCACAAATAAAAAGACTTCTCTATAAATTAGCTTACCTTCACTTTTACAAAAACCGCATCCACAATAGCAGTTCGCTCCTCCTTTTTAAACTTATCAAAAACTTCATTCACGATCGTGCTTCTTTCTTTTTCTGCATGCCGTTGAACCTCTATCGTTAACTTCTAGAATAGATACAGAAGAAAAATTCAGATATAAAAGAAAACTTCAGCTCAAAATACAGGTTGGACTTTTACAAAAACAAACCCAAAAAACTTCAGATCAAAACTTACAGAGCATATTTTGTCAAGTAATTCATTGTCATCAAAGTCTGATGTAGACGAGGTAGAACGACTCTTTGTACGAGATGCTTCACCAATAAAAGGAGTTGGATTCGGTTCTTTTGGTTGATTTCGACTACGTGGTGATTCACCAATGACATGAGTTTGTTTCGGTTCTTTTGATCGACTCAGAGTAGGTGGTGATTTACCAATGACAGGAGCTGGATTCGATTCTTTTGATAGACTCAAAGTATGTGGTGATTCGCCAGTTGAAGGAACTGCATTAACTACATTTAAACGAATCCGGCTGCACGGTAATTTCCCAATTAAAGGCATTGAATTCAATTCCTCTTCTGTAGGAATTATGTCCAATGCCCTAAAGTCGCGATATCTCTGTTTAATACAAAAAAGTATATTATGAGGAGAAAAAAACTAATACATCAGCATATTAACACAAAGACAAAAAAAATAAATAAAAGTAACTTACTTCATGAGTTTTGAACATATAATAAAGTTCGAGAAATTTAGGCTCTCCCACGCATACATAACGTAACATCCTGGGACCTGAGGGGCATCAAGGTACTCATCATCTCTTATATACTTCTCCCGAACATCTGGAAAGCGCTCATAGAACCAAACACATAACGGATATGGAAATCCACCAAGTTTATACTCAGTTGTATGGTGTTTGTTCTGCTTGTCCAATGCATGTTTCAGGCAATAAATGAGCTTCTCATAAGCTACATTACCCCAAGGATATTCAGCGCAAACCATATCATCTTCAACAATAGATGCATACTCTTCCGCCACACATAACTCAGTATTTTTCCCAAACAGAATAAACTCTACAACAAGAATTTCCATAAGCTTAACTGCATCATCATCACTCTCGCATACGTGTACATGATTCACAACATTCTTTGGAATTTCATTGCGAGTCATAAAACTTCGAATATCTTTCAAAGTCACACCCTTGGACTTACCAAAATACCGCTTCAGAAGATTGCTCTCTCGATTAATTGGCCTTTCAACATTGTATGCTGTGATCCGCAAACCATACATAATGTGAAAGTCTTCAAGGGTGAAGGAGACATCATGCCCAAAAATCTTGAAACTAATGGAGTTTCAGTCATTCGTGAATATTCGAGAAAGACACAGATAATGCACCAACTTCATGCTGCATTGGAAATTCTCCATAGCCATAATGTATCTAAATATACCATTATTACGCTTATGTTGTTGAGTAGGAGTCAAGAAACTTGCAATTAACTTCTTCAAATCATGGTTCCCCTTCCAGTAACTCTTAGAGTTAAACCAATCTCCAAACTCATAATATCTTTGTCCTGGTTTTGTAGGTGGAGCAAAGGGGATATAAGAGCCTTGGGGTATTACAGGTAGTTTAGGTGCTTTAGGGGCTTTGTCTTTTTTAGCTGCATTGGGATCTTTAGGTGCTTTAGGAGCCATCTGTTCAAAAAAAGTAAAAGATACAAAAAATAACATCAGGACATTATCAAAAAGATCAGTTAAAAGTTCAATACATAGGAAAGCTAAAGTTTGACAGGTATAAAACAAAAATTTCAGCTATAGAGCTGAAGTTCGACAGGTATAAATAAAAACTTTAGCTATAGAGCTGAAGTTCGAAAGGTATAAAACAAAAACTTCAGCTATAGAGCTGAAATTCGACAGGTATAAAACAAAAACTTCAGCTCTAGAGATGGACTTCACCAGTAACAAACACAAAAACTTCAGCTCCTAAAGCAGAACTTCACCAGTTACAAGCACAAAACATTCAACAAAAAAACATGTTGTAATTTTTACAAAAAACAAAACACAAATTCAAATCCAAAAATAATGCCAAAACATGAAAAAAAAACTTCAGCTCATATCTAAGATATCGTTGAACTATAGTATCACATCTATTTAACTCTCAAAAAATTTCAAAATTTGAACGTCTAATCACAGAAGAAATTATAGAATTTTCATTAACAACATAAACACTCGTTCAAAAAACCTAAAAATACATGACTATCAAACTAAACCCTAAGAAAATATTTTATCATTAATACATGACTATCAAAACCAAAATCAGAAATTAAATCGTAAAATAAAACCCAGAAAGTTAATGCAATGTACCTGTGATTAAATCGTAATGTGGGAACAACGACGACTAGCATTTAAAAACTCAAAAACAATCAGAGAAGAACTTCAAAAGACGTGAATAATGGGAGAGAGACAGAGAAAGTAGAGGACTAGCGAATACTTGGAGAGAAAGTAGTCTTTTTAATGCCTAAAAATCTCTTCAGGTGATCAAGGGGGCTCCCTTTTTTAGTAGATGATCTTTTTTTCTAAGGTATTATCTAAACGCTTCTTTTCTCTGGCTTGCTCTTTCAAA
This sequence comes from Nicotiana glauca, assembly GCA_026770625.1. Lineage (NCBI taxonomy): Eukaryota > Viridiplantae > Streptophyta > Magnoliopsida > Solanales > Solanaceae > Nicotiana > Nicotiana glauca. Next base: position 4,715 of record MU671938.1, read on the forward strand.
TAAAATTTTGGCCTGCAGTAATGTAATCGGGATTTCATCTCCTAAATTCTTTTTTCTATGAAAGCAAGAGGTGGAAAGTTTTGTTAGAAATTCTGCCTTATTCCATGAGATCTAGAAGCACTTCTGCTACTTTCTCTCTTCCCTAGCGCTCTTTTTTTTTTTTACTTTAGGCAAAATGATCTTTTCAAATGGCTTTTAACAAAAAAACGGGTACGGGTGCAAACAGAAAGACAAAGCGGCTACAGGTTAAAAAGAGGCGCCCAAATAGGGCGCCCCGTGCAATTTTTACAAAGAAAATGTTCTCGTCCTTGTTAAGAGAGTTGTTAACCATCTTTAAATTTCTAATGACACCATCAACTTAGTTCTCGTTTGGATATAGATTTTGATTACTTTTGTTAAAAAAAATAAAAATATTATTTTGTTCATGGAATTGATTAATTTTGGAAAAAAATATTTTTTTTTTCAAGTTCCAAAAACTTGATTGGGCCAGTTGTTGGATGAAATTTTTTCTTCTACTCACGAAACTTTAATATTTTTCATGTAAATTGAATGTCCAAATATAATTTCAACTTCCGATTTTTTTTCAACATAACTTAATTTTTTTTCAAGTTTCAATGAAACTATGTCCAGACACTAGCTGCGCACTTTAATTTTATTTCAAAGTACGAATTTTACAGTGTAGAACGTATTCTATTAGGTCAAAATCAATACTATGAAATACCTAATAATGTAACGTTCGTTATTTCTACAAATAGTTTAGTAATAAATTTAAGTAATATATCCCTGCTCTTTCTTTAAAAAGTGTAGCAACAAATTAAAGATTCCGAACCATCCAATTCAGGCAATAACCACCAAATTTTGAGTTTCCAATGTCTTATCTGTTTTCTTTTTGGTGTGTTTGTGGAGAGGGTGAGGTGGAATATTTTACCTATAGTAGGTCAAATGGTTAGTTCCAAACACTAGGTAGGAATAACATTCTTTTTTTTTTCTCGTTCAGTATCCGGTACCCACATTGACGGCCCGACTAATTCATATTCGCACCGAAAAGTCCCATATTGAAAAGTAAAGCGCTCCCTAACAAAGGCGACTCCATATTAATTAAAATATCTAAGTAAATTAAAAATAACCAATTTACATAATAAAATATTAAATCAGTATATCCTAAATTATTGAAAATATGCATTTTGTAACTTACAATAAACATCTAAAACAAAAACTAAGAAGATAGTATTATGTGACATACTTGACGGATAACCCAAGACGTAAAATATGAAAAAGACATACACTTGAACTTAGACCTAAACAAATTTCGAATTGACCTATTATAATACACTTAAACTGCATATACAATTAGTAGGTAAGACCACTTCTGGTAGATAACATTTATTTTGTGAACTTCACAAAATTATTTCACTTCGAAAATTTGATTTATACGCTTTCATTTTAATTTATACACATAATTTGGTTGAGCACGTAGTTTCAGAAAGAAAGATTTCTTTTTCAAAATGATCTTAAAAGCATAATATTTATATGACTATAAAATTATAAAACTTGTAATTTTAAACATGCCAATAACATTTATGTAACTATAAAATTTATCATTAATAATAAAATGAAAAGTAACTGGCGGCATAACCAGCCTGAGTTCTATCGCGAATTTGAATGACTAATTTTTTTGTCTCCAAAACAGCTCTTAAAGAAGTTCAATGTGGAATTGAATATCGAAGGTCCCTTTTTAAAATTAAATTGCTTACAAATTTTAAAAATTAATTCTTTTTAGGAAGAATTAATAAATACTTTTCTTTTTAGTCAGTTTGAAAATAAATGATATATTTTTAAATTTGGAAATAATTTAACTTTAAACTCCTCATTTTATCCATTTACTTTTACAATAACACAAAAGTCACGACCCCATAAAGCTTTACCCCTTAAGCTTTTAAGACCACAAATTTCAAAAGTTTTTTTTTTTTTTTTAAACTCCGTGTCAAGTCAAAATATCTCATTTACTATAAAACGGATGGAGTATTATATAAAAATAAAAAAGTAGATTATAAAATCCAAAAACTTCATGTCGATAATCATAAAAAATTGACTAGCAGAATTAGAACGCTAATCTTCAATCATTTTATGACTTTATGTAGCCAAATTGAAAACTTCAAGTGGTGGCCGCTTGTACTATTCTCAATTTCTCATCCACATAAGCACTGACGTTTGTTTTTAATTTTTAATTTTATTTTTTATCTCTCCATATATATATATATATAGTAAACAGACAGTGCATTTCAATTCTCTTAAATTCTTTTCAATTTTCTCTTTCCACTTGCCACTCACTAGAACATATGGATTCTTCCAAAAGCAACATTTACCAGCCATTTTTAGAAAACAATGGAATATCTAATTTGTCACCCCAATTATCTGAAACCCACAATTTTGAATCAAGTAATGAACTTGAAACTGTATTATTGGACACTGAAATACCACTTTGGAATAAATTCCGTTTAGCTACATGGATTGAAATGAAGTTACTTTTTCACCTTGCTGCTCCTGCTGTTATGGTTTATATGATTAATTATATTATGTCTATGTCAACTCAAATATTTTCTGGTCATTTGGGTAATCTTGAGCTCGCTGCTGCTTCACTTGGAAATACTGGGGTTCAAGTTTTTGCTTATGGTCTTATGGTATGTTCACAACATTTCTTGAGTACCCTTTAAAGTTTATGGTAAAGTTATCTTTGTATAATCTATAGATTACGGGTTCGAGGCCGTGAAATCAGCTACCGCTACCGCCCGTTGCATGCAAGGGCGAAGCTAGAGTGCTGGTAGCGGGTTCGACCGAACCCAATAATTTTGGTTCGAATCATATAATTTGTCTTACAAAATTCATTGAATATATGTAAATTATTAATCTAGAATCCAGTAGCTTAATACGACTAAAATCTCGAACGTAATAAACTTGAAATCTTGACTCCGTCTCTGCATCAGGGTAGATTGCCAATATCACACTTCTTGAGGTGCGGTTCTTATCCGGATTCTGTTTGAATACGGGATACTTTGTGCACCAGACTGTCATGCCTTATAAAATTCAGCAACAAGTGGAAACATTTTAAAGTTCTTTTCTATATGATATTTGTTTGATATATTACCTGAATGGGAAAACTGGAGGTAATTTCTGAAAAGGGAAGAAATTGAAACTGTTTGTTGAAATAGGTGCTTTAACTTCATTTCTTTTTTCTGAACAATTTAAGAATAATTGGTCAATTTAAACAGGAAGAAATTAGCAATACTAGGTGACAGATTCTTTGACGTATGTTTGTTATGTTGAACCAATTTTGGATCAATTGGAGTTATGCTAAAAAGGGTGAAGTTACTATTAAAAAAGTCGGTTCGGTGCACGAAGCATCCGGCGTTTACGCAGGGTCACCCAAAAAGGGTGTGATATAGACAGCTTATCCTGATGTAAGGCTAATTACACGGTTCGAATCCGTGATCTATAGGCGAAATTGGTATTATTTGTTGGTGAAATAAGTTCTTTAATGTGTTTTTTTTTGGTTTGGAAATGACAGTTGGGTATGGGAAGTGCAGTTGAAACACTATGTGGGCAAGCATTTGGAGCAAAGAAATATGATATGTTAGGAGTTTATCTTCAAAGATCAACAGTTCTCCTAACTCTAACAGGAATTTTACTCGCTTTCGTATACATTTTCTGCAAGCCAATTCTAATATTTCTAGGCCAATCGGAAAGAATTGCTTCAGCAGCAGCCTTGTTTGTCTACGGTCTAATCCCCCAAATTTTTGCTTACGCGCTAAATTTCCCAATCCAGAAGTTTCTTCAAGCTCAGAGTATTGTAGCGCCAAGTGCATACATTTCTGCTGCGACTTTGCTGTTGCATTTAGTGATGAGTTGGGTTGTGATTTACAAGATTGGGCTTGGGTTACTTGGGGCGTCTCTGATACTGAGTTTGTCATGGTGGATAATTGTAATAGGCCAATTCGTGTATATTGTGAAAAGTGAGAGGTGTAAGCAAACATGGAAAGGGTTCAGTTTGCAGGCGTTTTCCGGCTTGCCGGTGTTTTTCAAGTTATCAGCAGCGTCCGCGGTGATGTTGTGCTTGGAGACATGGTACTTTCAAATTGTGGTTCTGCTTGCTGGATTGCTTGAAAATCCTGAATTGTCTTTGAATGCTCTATCTATTTGGTAAGACCACAAACCCCGTCAATTGTTTTTGATTCACAAGATAGGTTATATTTACAACCAATCGATTCATGTTTAACTATCTTTAGTATACAGTAGTAAAGAGGATGTCAACATAAAAGTTGGATATCAATTCATACTTATGATATTTGAGTAATTATAATCCAACCCTGAAGGGAGTCTCGGAGTAACGGCAAAGTTGTCTCCGTGTGGCCTATGGCCTATAGGTCACATAAGTTATCTACATCACTCCCCTTAGAATGCGGCCCTTTCCTGGAGCCTGGTCAAAGTTCATTTTTTCATTCAAGACTTCTCTTGTCGACCCAATTTTCCCAAGATAGTACTATCACTCTTCACAAAAATTAGATTGAATTTTTGAATTTTTTTTGAATATGAGTTTCAAGTTTGGAAAGTTGTTAAAAGTTCATTTTTCCTCACAAAATTGTAATATTTTCAAGTGAAATTCATGTCCAAACATTAATTTCAAATACCTTTTTTCAACTTAATTCTAAATACTATTTTTTTTCTTTCAAAAATCACAAATTTTATGTCCAAAAACCTACTAAAATTCTGGTAGTTAACCTTGCATAGTAGCACTGGATTTGTATGAAAAGAACTAATGTTTGTCCAAATTATTCCTAATTTTATCTTGTACTTTTATCTTAACTTTTACTTTTCTTATGTCACTGTCCCTTTCTCAAGTTGGCCAAGTTGGCAGAAACTTCAACCTTTTCCCCATTTGAGCCAAGAAAAAAGCCAGAGACAGTTCTTTAAAATGGAAAGTTTCCATATTCGGTCTATCCGATTTAATATGATGCTAATACGTAACTGAACACTTTCAAAGTATTAATTCACTTGGGTAAACATTAGTGGGAATGAAAGAAAAAAAAGTTATGATATACAAATAAAATATTTATTTTACTTTGTATACCTATTTTATAAAATTATTTTATCATGTATACCTACTGTATTCTAAAATATAATACTGTATATTCCTAATTATAATATTGTGATATATTTAATTTGGATATTATATTCCAAATTAGAATATTGTAGCATATTTAGTTTGAATATTGCATTGGATATTGTATTCCAAATTAAAACATTGTAGTATATTTGGTTTGGATACTGTATTTCAAATTAGAATACTGTAATATGTTTTGTTAGAATATATTTAAATTGGATATTGTATCCCAAATTAGAATATTGTTGCATGTTTAGTTTGAATATTTGGATATTGTATTCTTCATTAGAATTTTAGAGTAAGCTAGGTTTGGATTTTTCAAATTAGAATATTGTGGTATCTTTATTTTGAATAATATATTTCAAATTAAAACATTATGGTCTGTTTAATTAGAATATTATATTCCAAATTAGAATATGTGGTAAGTGAGGTTTGGATTGTATTCCAAAATAGTATATCGTGATATATTTTAGAATATATGGAGGTATACCGTGCAATATTTTTGGGATATTTGATGTAATTTCAAAACTTAGGTATATCATGAAAGTGAGTTTTATAAACGGGTATATCACGTAACTTCCCCTTAAATAATTTTGTAATAGCATATTTTAGTTATTAAAAGTTATATAACTTGTTTTGAAAACATTGCTAACTTCTAGATTTGTGTACTGATTTGTACTGCTAGATTATTACTCCCTCCGTTCTAAGTTGTGTGAGGTTTGTTTGACTCGACAAAGAATTTAAGAGAAAAAAGAAGATTTGTAAAAACGTCTCATTAAGGTTAAAATTTGTAAATTAGAAAGTTAAAAGTTAAATTGTTTCCAGATATAGAAATCTGCCATTCTTTTTGGAAGAGATTAATAAAGAAAGTTTATCAAAAAAATTGAGACAGAGTGAGTATTATTTTCTTTAATCCCAATATTTTTCACATTTTCCTGTTTATATTTTGAAAATTTTAAATCTATAATCTTTATTTCCAGAAACAGTGTCTGGATAGTCAAAATTTACTCTTAAAAGTCAATAAACAACAACAACAACAACAACAACAACCCAGTATAATCCCACAAGTGGGGTCTGGGGAGGGTAATATGTACGCAGACCTTACCCCTACCCCGTGGGCAGAGAGGCTGTTTCCAGGAGACCCTCGGCTCAAGACATCAACAAGA
>MU671938.1:14654-45662 GCA_026770625.1 Nicotiana glauca
TTTAAGCTTAATATACAAAACTAAACAACCAATAAAGCTTAAACATACATTAGCAATAAAATCGGGTTATAGAATACTAATTTGGTCTATTAAAGCTGTTAAATCAATAGAAAAAATTAGGAGAAAATTCGATACTGTTAATACGTGTGTGTGTGTGTGTGAAATGGTGTCTTAAAAGTCAATAAAACTTACTTGAAAAGCTTATAGGGTGTTTACGACAACAACAACAAACCTAGAGAATCTCACAAGTGGAGTCTGAAAATGGTAGTGTGTACGTTGATCTTATCCCTATCGCGAAAGGACAAAGATGTTTCCGATAGACCCTTTTATAGGGTGTTTGACAGTTATAAATCAAATTAACTTACTTATGAACATGTAAACTTTAAAAGATTCTTCTTTCATTACTTAGAGGTAAGTCTAATTATTTGTAAACTATAGAACTGCTCTTATACTTGCTAGTATTATGAATAAGATAGGTCATAAATTTTCAATAGCTAACCATTTTGTTCTTTGCTTTGTGTTTGGTGGGAATAACTAAAGCATGACAATTTCTGGTTGGGTATTCATGATATCAGTTGGATTCAATGCAGCAGCAAGGTCAGTTTTCGTTATAACTTATCTTTTTCTCGTTGTTCATTTCTCCTTTTGATATTTTATAAGGATAATTATGGATTGAAATGAAGTATCTTTTTGATTTCCTTTAATGTGACATGCTGATGAACAGTGTGAGAGTGAGCAATGAGCTAGGAGCAAGACATCCAAAATCAGCAGCTTTTTCTGTTGTTGTGGTTACGTCGTGGTCTTTCATTCTCTCGGTGATTGCTGCTGTCATCGTTCTTGCATTGCGTAATCTCATCAGTTATGCCTTCACTGGTGGTGAAGTCGTGGCTGCAGCTGTCTCCGATCTTTGTCCATTGCTCGCGGTTTCCCTCATTCTCAATGGAATTCAACCCGTCTTGTCAGGTATGGATTTAGCATCTTATCTTCGCGGCCAAGTCTTTGAATCTCCTAACTTGTTAGATTACCTTGGACATATCAGCTTGTGTTTGTTGGCTGGATGTAACGTTGTCATTTAAGTTCATATATGATCCCTTTAATTTCACTATACGAATTGTGATCGGATCTATTTCAGGTGTGGCTGTTGGCTGTGGATGGCAAACTTTTGTGGCCTATGTAAATGTTGGCTGCTATTACATTGTCGGAGTTCCATTGGGTGCTCTTCTCGGCTTTCACTTCAAACTTGGCGCTAAGGTAATCACAATATATTCCATTAACATTCTGAAAACCAAATATCTCTATTGTATTAAAGGAAAAATAGGTATATTATTCTGGTGTATACAGGGTATATGGTCAGGAATGCTGGGAGGTACAGTGATGCAAACAATCATCTTGATATGGATCACTGCTCGAACCGATTGGAACAAAGAGGTAAATAAAATCTCTTTACTTTTTCTGATGCTTGTAGTTAACCTGGTAGAAATAGACATCATTCTTTCTAATGTACCATTCGGAAACCGCCTTTCTACCTTCCTAGAATAGAGGTAAGGTCTGCGTACACACTACTCTTCTCAGACCCCACTTGTAGGATTTCACTAGGTTATTGATAAGTCGTCTTTTTACCGATCTATCATATATCATTTCTGCAAAATATTGGTATAACTAATAAACCAAGTTAAGATTTAAGTTAGTCATAAGACGATATCCTGAATATGTCACACCATTCTTGAAAAGGATCTCTGCTTCTACTACCAGTGATGCAATAAATTCCTGTCTTACCGCAAAAAAATTATTGCGCGAGCATTATTTCCTTAAGCTAAATGTGAATTACGAGTAGAAGCGGATCTAGAACATGTTCAATGAGTTCAACTTAACCTGTTGTTTTCGGCTTGTTCCATAAGCACATAAGCAAAAAAAATTATACTTGTTTTTGTGTGTGCGTGTGTTATTCTGAATCCACTGACTATAAATTCTGTATTCGCCTGGTGGTTGCAGGTGGAGTCAGCTCTGTATAGGTTGAAAAAGTGGGATGACAAGAAAGAATTAATTCTAGAGGAATAGAAAAAACTGGACAAAGAGAAGATTCATACCAAAGGTTTGTTAATGTTCTCTCACAAATGGGGTTTAGAAAGCTTAATGATTCAAGAATAATACCAATTTTTGAATGAAGATGACCAAGAAAATTATGAACTTGACATAGAAAAGGTACAATTGGCAGGAGAAAATCATGAACTTGACAAAGTGTAATATTTTCCACGCATTTAAGCTGATACTTTTCAATATTTTTTTGAGAATGAAGGCATCTTGTAATTCTTGCTCCTTTTTTTTTCCCCCAAAATTATTTTTGAATTTTATCGATTCATATGTCTCAAGTGGAGACCCTCCCTCAACACTATTAGTACTCAAAATTGTAACCTATCAAAAAAACCAAACTAGGGTCCTTTTATAGGAATCCAAAAGTAAATACAAGCCAACGGATCCATAGGTTTAAATAAACTACATGAATGAATTTTGTTGATCAAGAAATGTATCTACTCAAATTTAACAAATACATTAATAAACAAGCAATGTATGGGCACATACGTAATATAAATATCTGTACTGGTGAATGGGCCAACGGTCCAAGAGAGACCCAAATAAGTCATATAGAAGCAATAAGGTTAAATAGTACGGGCTACCAGTTTTCGGACTGGTCATTCTAAAGTAGCCAGTATTTGTCAAGTCATTAAAAAATAGTCACTATTTTGCTGTAACAGAGATCGATCTAGCACAATATACTGGAGTTCGGTGCACCTGTGTATGAACTTCTAGCATATTATGCTGGACCGGTATACTTTGCTGGCTCCAGCATAATATACTGAAGTTCCAGTATAATATATTGGAGTTCCAGCAAAGTATACTGGAACTCCAATATATTATACTAGAGTTCCAGTATATTATACTGGAATTTCAGTATATTATGCTGGAGTATTTTCCGGATTTTGAACAGTGTTTTCGTTCAGATTTATCTTTATATGAAAAGTGGCTATATTTCAATAACTTTTGAAACTGTGACTATTTTTGAATGATTGCTTGTAAATCTGGCTATTTTTGAACTTCTCCCAGAAATAAGGACTTTTAACAAGTTTGGCAAATCAATTGAAAATAATTACATCAATAGCCAAATATATATATATATATATATATATATATATATATATATATATATATATATATTATCTATAATACATTTTAAAGGCTAAGACTTTCTTTCGACATCTTTTTCAAGATAACAAGGACATTTGAAGCTCGATTGTCAAGCGTATCTCAATCGGTCTAACTCAGTGAATAAGGGTGTATATAGGCCGGGTTAGTTCGAATTTTTCAATTATCAAACCAAATCAACCGTGTTGGGTTATTAAAACTAAAGATAAACCAAACCAATAAAATTCGGGGGTTTTAATATCGGTTTTCCGCGGGTTTTTTGGATTTTTTATTTTTTAACAATCTTCATAGCACAACATATAGAATTTGTGCTCCAAATATTTCTTTAATCCAAATAAGATAGAACTATATTCGATATTTTTCAAAAAAATAACATAAAATACGACATGAATCACGTCATTGTACTAAAATTTTCACTAAATAAAGATAATAACGTCGCGTAAAAAATATTATTAATAAGCCATAACAAAAACGAACATAATCTAAAATTTCGAAGTTGCTAATATAAGTACGACTAATAAGCACTTTTATTTACATGACTAAACACTAATTTTTTTTTTATGTATTTTATCTAAACCATGGGAAAACAAAACAATGAGATACTCAACACTATGGTCACTTCTATTACAATTGAGTTGAATGTCTTTTAGTATTAATATCGATTTGATCTTGGTTCCGACTTTATTTGAGTTACTAACGTCCATGGAGTATAAAACTTGTTGGAGTATTCAAAAATTATTAGTCCAAATTTGAAATAATACGTTAAAAGATAAAACTATGAAAATATTTAATAATATTTATAAATTACAGTACAATACATACTTTTTTGTATTAAATATATTTAAAATTCTATACATGTAATATCGTGTTTGTTAGATTTCGGTTTGACCTTTTTTAGTTTAAACCAAACCAAATCAATTATGATCGGATTTTTTCCTCCAACATCAAAACAAATCAAACCGAACCATAATTAATTTTTTTTCCTCGATTTAACTCGAATTATCGATGTGATACAATTTATCGGTTTCTTTGTGCACCTAACAGTGAGCAAAGGTGCGAATAGTGGTGTAAACAACCTTACAAAAGCCTTTTAGAGTCAGATTACCTAGGAAGAATATGATTACATTTTCATGCTATAATTAGTCTCATTAATGTCAACTAACAACTATTACAAGCACGAAATAACAAGAATAAAATTATCATATTCATACCATAATTGGTCTCTTTAAAGTCAATCAACAACCTATTACAAACATGCAATAACAATAATACACTTATTGCATTTTTCATGCCATAAATAGTCTCATCAAAGTCAATCACCAATCTAATACAAGCACCAACCTTAAGTACTTAAAACACGTCATGGTCTCAATATCCACACTGAGTTTTCTGTTGCGTAATGCCAATGTCCTGCCTATGACAAGGTTAAAGTCAGTGGCAAAGCCATTTTAGTCTAAGGTGTGGCAATTGACAAAGTCTCTTCGCCAGAAAATTATACTATGCTAGCGTTTGGCTATATATTCCTAAATTTATTTTTAATAATCTGATTTGAATAAAGTTTGGCTTGAAGATGAAAATGTGTTTGGACATAAGTTTTCAAAATATATTTCACTTTTTCTTATGAAAAAACACGAAACATGGAGGACTTTCTCTCTCTAGAATGAAATTTCCTCTCAGCAAAAGCTGAACATGGGCAGGAAATCGTAGACTGGAGCGAGAGGGCAAAGCATAGAAGGGGAAAATCCAAGCCAAAATCAAGGAGGAAAGGTGTTCCATGGACAGAAGATTCGAAGAAAGTAAGGAATTTGAATGCAATTCATTAAATTGTACCACTAGATAGGCTCAAGTATCGCCAACTCCAACGCCAATGGTGACACCAGTGAGGAAACAAGACGAAATTGCGGAGGGGCAAAGTGATGCAAGCAAACTCTCATGGGCTAATATGGTAGAGGAGGAAAATGATGCACTCACTGCAAAAGGTAAGAATCAAACCCTAGAAGCAAGACCATCATGGAGTAAAATTGTAGGCAATATTCCTATGAATGAAGGAGAGGACTTGACCCGAAAAATACCTATAAACGACAATGTGAAAATAACTTTGGATGATATCTATGAGGAAGTGGAATACTAGAAAACAGGGGTTGTATGCTATGTATTGGGATCAAATCCACCTTAAACAGTCATTTAAGGATATTTTAAAAGAATTTGGGGAGGATTGTGAATTGATAAGGTTGCACAAGTAAATAGAGGAGTATTTCTGGTTAGATTTCATACAATTGAAAGTCGCTCTAAAGTACTAGAGGATGGAGTCCAGACGTTAGACAGAAAGTCTGTTATAGTCAAACCATGGCAACCAGAAAAAAAAATGAAGAAAGATGTTATGGATAATATACCAGTTTGGATCAGATTCCCGGGATTGAATATGAAGTATTGGAGAAAACAAGCCTTAGCAAAAATTGCGGGGTTGGTTGGCAATTCCCTAGAAACTGACAAAGCCACCACAATGAACACATGATATTTTCTAGAGTATTGGTGGAAGTACCCCTCAACAAGGTATTCCCAGCTACAATTATGTTTAAAAATGAGCATGGAAAAAATATGGAGTAGGAAGTTGAATTTGAGTGGAAGCCAATCTTATGTGCCAAATGTAAAAACTTTCGGCATGAACTAAAAGAATGCAGGAAGCACATCAGAGAAGAGACAAGCAACAAGGCACTAACATGACAAGAAGGAGTGAAAACTGGGATAGAAAAGACAAGCACAAGAGATCACAAAGAAAGCGACACAGTGATGAACAAGAAGGAAATTGAGAAAGAGATAAGCAAGTAAATGGAAGGGAAACAATTGATGGTGTTGCCTAGCAAAGAGAATTTCTATCATAGAAGAGGCAATGAAAGAAGATGAGTAGTCATTAGAGAGCCACAAATCAATACAGGGAACTTTTTTACCGCCTTTGCAATTCATAAAAGTAAAGAAGATGGCATAGTTGCACCCCTAACCCTGGAGGAGGTGAAGCTGAGGGAGGACCAAGACATGGAAAAGGTGGGGAAAACCCCAACCCTAATGGATAAGATCGGATTTTTGGAACACCAGAGGTCCAAACAAGACAAATATACAGAGAGAAATAAATCTGTTTATTCATAATCTAAGGGTTGGCTTGTTTGAACTTCCGGAAATAAAGATTAAGAGAGCTAAGGACCAAAAAGCATGTCTTAATCTTTGTCAAGGATGGCCGTTTACTGCAAATTTAGGTAAGCACCTAGGAGGGAGTATATGTCTTTTGTGGAAACCTCAAATGTATAGGGTAAACATGAGGAAGGTGACAAAACAACTAATTCACAGTGAGGTCAAACATTGAGGGGAAGGATTGACCTTTAGAATTACCTTAGTATATGGCTTCAATGACCGAGCAACAATAAGAAATATATGGGAAGAATTAAACAGATAGCTTCTCAGATAAATGGCCCTTGGGTTGCTATGAGAGATTTTAATTGTGTTCTTAATATGAGAAAAGAATAGGAAGTAAAGTAACAATAGGTGACACAAGAGACTTTCGATAGTGATAGCTTATAAGAGTCCACCAAATTATAGCACCTGATCCTTTATTAGTTTCTACTGAGAGTACTTTATGAAGCAGTAAGTAAAAGAAACAAGAGATTTTTACTAGGAAAAATTTCACACAAGTGGACAAAAATACGACCTACACTTGTAGGCTTTCAACTTCTCTAGCTTGTAATCTTACTATTATTAGCCACTTTGTAATAACTCTATTATAAAGACTTCAACTTAACTAACTTGTAATACTCTTACCACAAGCCACTTTGTGACTCTCTAGTTACAAAGACTTTAAACTTATGGCTAAACCTAGTCACAACATAAACTCAAAAAGTTTACAAATTTTGAGTTTCCTAAAACATAGCTTCTAAGAAAGCAATATAGGAGTTACAATGAAGAACAAATAACTAGATTAAAACTCAACTACGGATAGACATAGACTAATTGTGAATCATTGTGAAACTGATCCTTTAGTGGAGTTGTCTTTTTGTTCTTGACATACCAGTGACTTCAATGCCGGATGAACACTTTAATGATTGCATGAATATCATTGAATGCACAAAAATCTGTTGTGCCTTACACCAGGTTGTTATACTACAAAAGACATCACAATGGTGATGTAAATTCTCGATACACGCTTCTTTAGATGAGAAGTGACTGCTGCACTGTCGCGTGTACAGTTGCAGACAATCACTTTCTGCAGTTGCGTTCCAACTGTATAGTTGACTTGTACTTCTATCAGAGAACCCTAAGTGACCAGGTCCCTGTTGTGTTCCTCTTTGTAACAGTTGCAGATAGTCACTTTCTGCTATTACGTTCCAGCTGTACAATTGACAGAATCCTAAGGGACCAAGTCCCTGTTGTGTTCTTCCTTGTGGTTGTTCACTCATTTGTTATATGCCAGGTGGGTTAGGTTCTCTATCTGGTTCTTGATAATAAGTTTGTTAGATCATCAAAACATGAGAAGCATAAGGCAAAGACACTGAAAACCTATTAATTTCCCCCCTTTTTATGATGACAAACTTAGGCATTAATAGTATTTGTTTCGAGTAGAAATAACCAGATAAGGTACCAGAAACTACACAAGTGCCCCCTGACTTTTTGCTTATAAGGTACCAGAAACTACACAAGTTTCCCCTGGCCTTTTACTTTTGATTCCCCCTTAATCAGATCCTCTATATTTTCTACACAAGTTCACAAGTTTCCCCTGCCTTGCCTTTTCCCCTTTTGGCATCATTAAAAAGATGTAGAAGTAGGAAATCGGCATAAAGAAGTCTAACACAACCGACTCATGCCAAATATGTGCAAACAATATGAGAGAAAAGAGAATCCATAGGAAAATAGCATTGTACAGGGAAAAAGAGGAGTTGTTTCATTCATACAATGGACTAAGCAAAATAGGAGCAGTAATGGTGAAATCCAGCATTCCATCACAAAAAGGCAAAAAAAAAAAAGAAAACAAAAGCCACAAAATAGTAGAGCAAAAGAGAGTTGGCCACTGAGAGGATCCTAGGGGGCACTAGAGGAGGGAGGCAGCAAGGGTTTTGAGAAACAGGTCCAGTCGGGCATTTGCAGATAGTTGTTCTTCAAGCTGTTTTGCGCAAAGCTTATCATTTTCCTTTGTCAGGCGGGAAATTTCTTCATTAACTGAATCGGGTTTTTTAACTGCTTGACTGAGCTGAGTTTCCAGTATGGCATTTTGAGCCCTCAACCTTCTGATCTCTTGAGAAGCTGCATTTTGAGCATTGATCAGCTAAGAAATGGTCGAGATGCTTCCACCAATTATTTCTACGCACTTACATTTTTCCAAAGTGGTTTTAGAGAAGGTTTTCTTACGTGTGCCCACTCTGGGATTACCCAAGGGGACCTTGTAAAATCTGAACACTTGAGTGAGAAGAAAGCTATATGGTAGCCCATGATTCCCACCTTTAAAGTTTGCCACCTTTTGCATATGATCTATCATGATTATTGGCAGATTGATTGGGAGAAACTCTTCAATTGCCTCCATTAAGACCATATCCGATTTTATAGCAATAGACCGCCCCTCAGAATGAGGTGAGAGCACCTTATTGACCAGTTAAAAAAGAAGCTGATACTCAGGAAGTAATACCTTTTTATGCACATGTTCCCCCTGCAGAATAACTTGCTCTTTCATGATATCTCTCCTAAAGTTGACACTACAGACACCTTTGATTGAGGACATTCTTTCACATGGAATTTTGAGAACCTCTCCAATGCTTAAGCGTCGAGTACAATGTCTACTCTATTTACTAGCGCACATATATCATCCCCCTTAACAGTGAAGAGATATGCGTAGAAATTTTTTACTTCATCTTCATACACAAGAGGCATGCTCCCCTGAAATAAGTGCTCCCATTGTTGAAATTCCACTATCTCCAGAATTTGTCTCATACCAGCTATCTCTAAAATTGCTGGGTCAAACATACGACCCCACAAGACTTTCTGAGTTCTTAATCTCTCCTGCCAAAGACTACTGTCACTAGGCATTGTCCTCAGAGATCCAAGTTCCCTTTCATTTTTTAGATCCTTCAACAGACTTTCCTTTCAAATTTACTACCCACAGTATCATTTTCAGACATGACTTGCTCAACTGGACTCTTCTTAGACTTGCTGCTGCCCTTCACGGATGCACCATTTTGTTTCTTGATAGCTTCATCGGAAGCTTCATCCACAGACTTTTGAGCTTTTAGAGATTATTTCACTAAAGAACCAGGTTCCTTTAGAGTATTTTTGTCTACCCACCTACTGGAACACTTTTGTCAGTAACAAATTTCCCTTGATTCATTAACCTCTTTTTCCTTGTCTTGACACTCCTCCTAGTTTCTTGCAATGTAGACTCAAATCCCTCTTTCTGCTGCGACCTGATAATGGGTGACCTGGAGGAGGATTCTAAGAGCTTAGGATGATTAGGAGGTGTAGGAGTATGTTTACTTGGAAGAAAATGATGAGCCAAGGACTCGAGGAGTGTTATGGTTCTTACATCACCTAGAAATTGAGTTTCTTCCCCCAGATACTCAAACAAGAGATATGCTCCTTCATTCATCAGACTCATAGCAGTGATAGGCATGATGTCATGCGCTTCTTCCTTTTCTGGTGACTCTGTGAAGTCACTAAGTCCAAAATGGAGGAGTTCAGATACTGATCAGGATCAGCCTAAAAGATCTCTGACACTTGAGAGGTAAAACCTCCTGAGTGTTCTTTGATGATATCAGAGGAATGATGAGAAATAGGGTTTTCAATACATGGAAGGGAAGCAGGGTTTATCAAAGAAGGAAAAACTATAAGAGAAGAGGAGGAACTAGGTGTGAATACAGTAGTATTAGAAGGAGTGGAATAATATGTTTTTGGGGATGATTGAGGATGGTAAGGAAGTGAGAGTGGTGTTAATGGTGGGAGAAGGAAGCAATCATTCGATTGCAATTTTAGGAGTATTTGGTAGGAAAGTAGAGAGAGAGAGAGAGAGAGAGAGAGAGAGAGAGAGAGAGAGAGAGAGAGAGATAAAGAGAGGATCTCAAATATACAAAAGAGATGAAGGTTCATGACTTCGTGCGAGGGAGAAATAAAGTTTTATTGGAAGAAGGGCTAATGATGAGAAGAGAGAGAAACATGTTCTGGATAGTTCTAAAAATGGTTGTAGGTTATAATGCAGAGGGGATGAAGGGATTTGAAAGACAAGACATGACATTCAGACTTTGAAAAGTCGGATGATGTGGCAGTTGAGTTAATTTTGATAACATTTTTGAGAAGGCATGCAGAATAAACACATTACTACTAACCTGTGGTATAGGAAACTGATGCTCGAACAATTTTTTGAAAAAGATTTTAGCAGCTCTTCTTTCAAATTTCATAACTGTACCTTTAGCTTCTATGATCATCGTGCATGTTTACCTGCAACGGTATCGATGTGAGTTACGCTTGGCCAGAAAACACTTTAGCTAATTTTACCTGAAAGTGTTTTACATAGCCAACTGATGGAGAATTAGGTTCTCCATTAGATTTTAATAACCCTATCTTCACGTTGTTTTTTCCAAAATGTTTCCTACCCAAGGCTTTGGTGAAGATATTTGGAATTTCGTCTTTTGTGCTGCAGGACTTATCTAAATCAACCCTTTCTCCACATTGAACCTCAGAAAATAATGCTTCACTTCAACGTGCTTGATCCTCTTATTTTGAACTGGATAGAGAAGGTATACCATCAGAGAATACTCCAAAATCTTCAAGTTGCTGCTTAATTCATAGGGTTTGAGCACAGCGAGATGCTGCCGCTACATATTCTGCTTCAGTTGTTGACGTAGCTATTGAGTTTTGCTTTCTTGTGCCCTAAGAGATGAGACATGATCATGGCAAGTGAATCATTCCAGAAGTGTTTTTCCTGTCAACAAGATAACCTGCATAGTTAACATCAGCGTACCCAATAAGGTTAAAACTGTCATCTGAGGGTAATACAGGACTAGGTCCTGTGTTCCCTTAAGGTATCTCGAGCTTCTTTTGGCAGCCTTCAAGTAGGATTCCTTGGGACTTGGTTTTGGATTCTATTCTGGAGTGGAAATACAGAAGGGACTAGGGAATTTCCTCCCATTTTTGATTTTTGGTTCTCGTCTAAATCCAGAATGAAGGGGAGTGATTATGTTATCAGGTAGATAGGAGCTTCTGGTGTTTCTAGTTTGAGACTGAGGTTTGATTGGTAGAGGAACTTGGTAGGTTAATTGGATTTTCCTGCACTCCTTGTTCTGTTACTTGTGGAGTGCCTTGCACTCCGTCTCCACTCTTCTTCAGCTTCAATGGTAGTAATTGAGGTACCAGGTTCCTTGTGAGATGTGGATGAGGATTTTGCATTGTCTCTCACCTGTCTCCTTCATCTTACTCATCATGTCAGCCTTCCTATTTGAAACTTCAGATATTTCCCAGAGACCAGAGATGGTTCATTATATTGATCATCACTTCCTTCTTTGTTAGAGAAAGGTGTCTTGTTAAATAACACATGAACACTTCCTTCCACCCAGTGTCCCCTTTTTTGGTAGACTTTGTGGACTTTGTTTTATGGGGGTATCCCAGAAGGATTCCTTCATCGCCTTTTGCATCAAACTTCCCAAGCTGGTCCTTCCCGTTGTTGAGAATATGGCATTTTCATTCAAAAGGTTCTCAGAGAGTTGTCTTTGGTTTTCTTCCATTTCGCAGCTCATAGTGGGTTTTGTTCAGGTGGGACCTGATCATACACCTGTGCACCAAGTAGCAAAAGTGTTTATGGATTTTGCCCAGAAATTTTTTGTGATTCCACTATTGATGAGCATTGTCCATGCCATGTTTTCTAGAGTTCTGTTCTTTCTTTCAGCAACACCATTTTACCTTAGAATCCTTGGTGCCGAGAGGTTATGTGTGGTTCCATTTTTGTTACAAGCTCATCAAATTTTGCACTGTAAAATTCAGTCCCATGGTCAGATCTGATGCATACTACCTTCAATTTTATATTCAATTTGATCTTCTTGACAAAGGCCATAAATAACCCGAAAGCCTCATCCTTTAGTCTAAGAGCTAGTGTCTAGATGAATCTTGAATTTGGCAGATCACGAACCAGGTTCTTTTGAATTAATTTATTCAGAAGTGAGAAACTTTCATGCCCCAATCTTCCATGCCAAAGTTCTACGTGATTATCAACTGACTTCAAGCATCTCATATCACCAGCTTGTAGAGATTCAAAGTCAGCATCGTAGATGTTCTTATTTCTTTTGTCCACTAAGACCACTTTGCCAGTTACAAGATTGGTAATTGTGCATACTTTTGATAAGAACTCTACTTTGTTCCTTTTATCACAGATTTGATAAACACTCAACAGACTGTACTTCAGGCTATCCACATAGTACACATTCTTAATTGAGTGTCAAAGAGACTTTCCAACTTTTCCAATATTGAGAATGTATCCCCTTTTTTTTAAAAAGGATACATTCCCTTCCTGTAGGGATTTCAGTGAGAGGAAATCCATGGTGCTTCTAGTCACGTTCTTTGAGCATCCACTGTCTATGGTCCATTGCAGTCCACTTCCCCTCATTGTTCCCTGCACATGAAAATTATGGGTTAGATTTAGGAACCCAAACTAGTTTGGGTCCCTTGTTTTGATAAAAGGGATGGATAAAGGATTTTCTAGTCCATGCAGGCAACATTCATTTCTTGTGAGCAGTACCTGGTCCTTTATTAGTAGTCAATTTGTCAGTAAACACTTTATTTTTCTGAACAGATTGAGCCCTGGCCTGACAATTTTCTTTAAATTTCCCATTGTTCCCATAGTGGGTACACATTCAGTTATCAGGAACAGTGACGTAGTTGCTATGATGGTTGTAAAGAGTTTTCTCTCTTTGGAACCCGATTCCTTGCATGTTTCCACTATTATTGAAATATATGGTAGTGATAGAATCTGAGGACCCGGTCCACTTCAGAGATTTCTCAAGATCAATTTTTACTTTCTCCAATTCAGCTTGAAGATGCCGATTTTTCTCAAGTTCAACACATAGACTAGTTTTCACATCAGTTAATTCCTTTTCAAGTTTGATGCGTGTCTCACTAGCTACTTCCTTCCTCTTACCAAGACTCACAGTCATATGTTCTCTATTGAGTCCCTCAATGGTTTCCTCTAAGTCAGTGATTATCACTAAAAAATCATCCCTCTCTTGCTCAGTAGCTGCAATTTTTTCTTCTAGAGTGTGTTTCTCATTGCTAAGACTTTCTATTATTTCCTTCAAGTCAACAACTACTACCATCAGGTCATCTCTCTCATTTTCTACACTAGTTATTTTTTCATTCAGAACTTTCTTTTCTTTTTCAAGATTAGCTATGGTCTCATTTAGGTCCACTACACAGACCACCAAATTATCTCTAGATTGTTTAGCTTCTCCTAGTTCTATTGTGAGGATCTCCATATCATTATCAAGGATATAATAAGCCTCAATTAGAAAATTTTCTAATGACCTTAACTTTTTAGAAGAGCAGGATTTTAGATTTCGCTAAACATCCCTAAAATTTACCTCATCATCTTCATCTTCTTCATCATCATCAGACTTAGCCATCAGCGAACAATGAGTCATACTTCATTGCTTCAGTTTCCACTGCCATTATGGAACTATTTTCTGCATTTGGTTCCCTTTCTAATTCAGTGGAGGAGCCTCCCCAAGCAGGAAGAGCCTGCTTTACAATATTATCAGCTGCACTTTTTCGACTGAATCGTTCGTCTGGAACAAGGTTCCTTTTTGCTTCTTTGTCAAGGTTTTGTTTGTATTGCTCCTATTTTACAAGTGGACAGTCTTTGATGAAATGCCCTGGCTTTCCGCACATGTGACAGAGATCATTGTTTCTTGCCTTACTTGAACTGCCCCTCTTTGGTATACCGCTATTCCTTCGCACCATCTTTTGAAATCTTTTAGTAAGATAGGCCATATCACTATCTTCTTCACTTGAGTCACTACTTTCAGCCTTGAGTACTGGGTTCTTTTCCTTCTTTGGCTCTCTCCTTTCACTGTCTTTCTTTCTTTTCATCTCATAAGTCTTCAGATTACCAATCAGCTCATCCATGGTTAGATTTTGTAAATCTTTAGCTTCAGTGATGGAATTTACCTTACTTTCCCAAGAACCAGGTAGAACACTGAGGATTTTTCTTACAAGCTTGTTTCTAGGAATAACATCTCCAAGTGAATGAAACCCATTTATGATGGATATGAATCTGGTATGCATATCCTGTATAGACTCATCATCCTTTATCCTGAAGAGCTCATACATTATGGTGAGTATATCAATCTTGGACTGTTTAACTTGAGTAGTTCCTTCGCGTGCGGTTTGCAATTTTTCGTATATTTCTTTGGCGGTATCACAAGCTGAGACTCTGTTATATTCATTGGGTCCTATACCACATACCAAGATTTTCTTGGTGCGATAGTTCCTTTCTACGACTTTTCTATCAATATCACTGTACTCCTCTATGTCTTTCGCACCAATGGTTCAGTTTTTTCAAGCTTCTTCATAAGAATATGTGGAGAATCACATATGATATCCCACAGTTATGAATCTTTGAGCATTATGAAATCATGCATGTGAGTCTTCCACTAGCCGTAGTACTGACCATTGAATCTAGGAGTAAAATTGTAGTCAATATTCCTGTGAATGAAGGAGAGGACTTGACCCGAGAAATACCTATAAATGGCAATAGGAAAATAACTGTGGATGATATCTATGAGGAAGTGGAATACTGAAAAACAGGGGTTGTATGCTATGTATTGGGATCGAATCCACCTTAAACAGTCATTGAAGGATATTTTAAAAGAATTTGGAGAGGACTGTGAATTGATAAGGTTGCACAAGTACATAGAGGAGTATTTCTGGTTAGATTTCACACAATTGAAAGTCGCACTAAAGTACTAGAGGATGGAGTCCAGATGTTCGACTGAAAGCCTGTTATAGTCAAACCATGGCAACTAGAAAAAAAATGAAGAAAGATGTTATGGATATCATAATAGTGTGGATTAGACTCTAGGGATTAAATGTGAAGTATTGGGGAAACAAGCCTTAGCAAAAATTGTGGGGTTGGTTGGCAATCCCTTGGAAACTGACAAAGCCACTGCAATGAAGGAACGCATAACATTTGCTAGATTATTGGTGGAAGTACCCCTCAATAAGGTATTCCCAGCTACAATTATGTTTGAAAATGAGCATGGAAAAATTGTGGAGTAAGAAGTTGAATTTGAGTGGAAGCCAACCTTATATGCCAAATGTAAAAAATTTAGGCATGAACTAAAAGAATGCAGGATGCGCATAAGAGAAGAGACAAATAACAAGGCACCAGCAAGACAAGAAGGAGTGGAAACTGGGATAGAAAAGCCAAGCACAAGAGATCACAAAGAAAGTAACATAGTGTTGAACAAGAAGGAAAGAGAGAAAGAGATAAGCAAGCAAAGGGAAGGGAAATAATTGATGGTGCTGCCTAGCAAAGAGAATTTCTATCACAGAAGAGGCAATGCAAGAAGAGGAGTAGTCATTAGAGAGCCACAAATCAATACAGGGAACTTTTTTGCTGCCTTTGCAATTCAAAAAAGCAAAGAAAATGGCATAGTTGAACACCCTAACCTTGGAGGAGGTGAAGCTGGGGGAGGACCAGGACATGGAAAGGGTGGGGGAAACCCCAACCCTAATGGATAATATCAGATTTTGGAACACTAGAGGTCTAAACAAGCCAAATAAACAGAGAGAGATAAATCTGTTTATTCATAATCTAAGGGTTGGCTTGTTTGGACTTCCGAAAATAAAGATTAAGAGAGCTAAAGCCCAAAAATCATCTCGTAATCTTTGTCAAGGATGGCCGTTTACTACAAATTTAGGTAAGCACCCAGGAGGGAGGATATGGCTTTTGTGGAAACCTCAGATGTATGGGATAAACATGAGGGAGGTGACATAACAACTAATTCACAGTGAGGTGAAACATTGAGGGGCAGGATTGACCTTTAGTATTACCTTAGCATATGGCTTCAATGATCAAGCAACAAGAAGAAATCTATGGAAAGAAATAAAACAGATAGCTTCTCAGATAAATGGCCCTTGAGCTATTATAGGAGATTTCAATTGTGTTCTTAATAGGAGGAAAGAATAGTAAGTAAAGTAACAATAGGTGACACAAGAGACTTTCGATAGTGATAGCTTATATGAGTCCACAAAACTATAGATCACCTGATACTTTATGAGTTTCTACTGAGAATACTTTATGAAGTAGTAAGTAAAAGAGACAAGGGATTTTTATGTGGAAAAATCCCACTCAAGTGGATAAAAATCATGAGCTACACTTGTAGGCTTTCAACTTTACGAACTTGTAATATCACTATTACAAGCCACTTTGTAATAACTCTGTTACAAAGACTTCAACTTAACTATCTTGTGATACTCTTACCACAAGCCACTTTGTGTCTCTCTAGTTACAAAGACTTTAAACTTATGATTAAACCTAGTCACAATAGAAACTCAGAAAGTTTACGGATTTTGGGTTTCCTAAAACATAGCTTCTAAGAAAGCAAGATAGGAGTTACAATAAAGAACAAATAACAAGATTACAACTCAACTACGGATACACACAGACTTATTGTGAAACTGATCCTTTAGCGAAGTTGTCTTCTTGTTCTTGACGCGCCAGTGACTTCAATACAGGATGAACACTATAATGCTTAAGAGAATATCACTAAATGCACAAAAATATGTTGTGCCTTGCACCAGGTTATTATACTACAAAAGACATCATAATGGTGATTTCAATTCTTGATACACGCTTCTTCCCAATGAGAAGTGACCGTTGCACTGTCTGCTACACTGTCACATGTACAGTTGCGGACAATCACTTTCTGCAGTTATGTTCCTGCTATATAATTGACTTTTACTTCTGTCAGAGAACCCTATGGGACTAGGTCCCTGTTGTGTTCCTCTTTGTAATAGTTGTGGATAGTCACTTCTGCTATTACGTTCCAGTTATACAGTTGATAGAACCCTAAAGGAGCAGGTCCCTGTTGTGTTCTTCCTTGTGGTTGTTCACTCATTTGTTGTATACCAGGTGTGTTTGGTTCTCTATCTGGTTCTTGACAATAAGTTTGTCAGGTCATCAAGCATAAGAAGCATAAGGCAAAGACATTGAAAACCCATCAGATAGTGTATTGAAGTATGTGGCTTAAAGGAGCTTAGACCGTCAGGAGCATTCTTCACATGAAATAATAAACAGGGTGGAAATAGCAGAGTCTACAAAAAAATAAATCGAGTGCTGATAAATGATGAATGGATAATAGACTTGCCAGCATCAGAAGTTCACTTCATGAGTGAAGGAATCTATAGCCACTGGCCGGCTGTAATAAATTGGGAAGGGGGAACACAAAGCACAAGAAGCAATTCAGATACTTTAATATATGGAGCCTAATACCAGAATTCAAAACAAAAGTGTAAGAAGTTTGGAAGACAGAACTGAAAGGCACAAAAATGTATAAACTTGTCAGGAAGATGAATAGAATAAAAAATGTTCTATAAAGATTAAACAAGAAAAACTTCTCT
The DNA here is from genome assembly GCA_026770625.1 of Nicotiana glauca. NCBI lineage: Eukaryota > Viridiplantae > Streptophyta > Magnoliopsida > Solanales > Solanaceae > Nicotiana > Nicotiana glauca. The sequence goes on from MU671938.1 coordinate 32,490, forward strand.
GATGTTGAAGGGAAAGAAAAAATAGTAATGGCAAGATTGATAGAGTGTTAAGAGAATATCTAGAAGGATCTAAGAAATGTTGATTTAATAAATGAGGAAGTTAGCCTACTGCAAGAAAGTATTAAATGTAAGGTTGCTAAGGAGCAGTTTTTGAGACAAAAGAGTAAAATACAGTGGCTCAATCAAGGGAAAAAAAATACAAGGTACTTTTCTAATGTGATAAAAGCTAGAAGAAATGCCAATAGAATCTTCTCCATCAAGGGCTCATCAGGACAGGTACATACTGATATGGAAGGAATTTCTAATTCCTTTATAAAATTTTATAATGAACTACTGGGGGATTCTAAAAAAGGTAGACAACATGTATGTAGTAATCTTTTTTGAAGAGGTCCTACAATATAGCAAGAACAGAGAGATAGGCTGGAAGCACAATTCATTGAAAAAGAAGTAAAAAAGTCACTGTGGTCAATAGTAGGGGACTTGTGGCTATGGGACAGTTTTTCAAAGACTGCGGGTCATGGTGAAACAAGACATAGTATAGAGTGTGTTTGAGTTCTTTGAAACACAAAAAATACTTAAGATCATAAACAACACAGTGATAACTCTAGTTCCAAAGAGTAATCATGCAGAAGAGGAGGGAGATTATAGACCTATCGCATGTTGTAATACAGTTTACAAAGTGATATCCAAAATGTTATGTAATAGGTTAAAATGAGTGTTGCCTACAATAATTGCTGAGAACCAGAGCGCTTTTGTGGAAGGAAGAAGCATAGTATAGAATATTCTCATTTTTCAAGACCTAGTGAAACTGTACAACAGGAAGAAGACCACAAGAAGCTGTCTTATTAAGATAGACTTACAGAAAGCATACGACTCTGTGGAATGGGGCTTTGTGGAAGAGATGCTACTTGAATTAAACTTTCCACCCATATTTATCAAATGGATTATGGTATGTATATCCATAACACAATACTCAATTTCGTTGAATGTGGGAATCTATGGCTGTATTAAGGGGAGGAGGGGACCGCGTCCCTCTAATCTTTGTGATATGTGATCACGCCCAACTTTAGTACTAAAAAGGATAAGCAGTTGCTGCAAATATAATCCAGTCTAAAAGTCCGGAGTTGAATCCTATGGAGAACTAAGGCTTAGATATATCTATTTAAAATCACTAAGAAGATAAATTTGAACAATTTTTTAAATTATAAATATTGATATTTATATTTCTAACTAATTAACTAGCAAATACTATAAAGCGGTAAAATTATCAACTAACGAAACAAAGGGTTGGAGACTAAATTAAGAAGGTCTAGAGTTATGATTTCCTCAACTATCGGAATCCTTCTAGCTATGTTCCCTACAATTTTGCTAGTGTATTCTCTACTGATCATGAGCATTTTAGGTGTCGTAATTCTTTCTCGAGCAACTACAATAATTTACTAGACAGATTCTCTCAAACTACGCCACCTGGATTTATCTAACCGCTCATTATGACCACGTCAAGTCTTTGTTATTTCTAAACCCGCCTTTAAACTCGCTGTATTGATTTCTCTCGTACGTTAGGAATGACGCATTCAACAACCACCTAAATATGTATCCTTTCTCAAGAAACACATAATAAATATGCATAGTTAATCGATGGCCATTCAATCAACTGAAATAAACACATAGCTGAACAAATAGATAAATTCAAAGGCTAAATTATATTAAAACCTAACATGAATTCATCCTACAAAAGGTTCTATCAAAACCCTATATAACAAATTAGCTATTCATAATAGTATGTAAAACTACAATACTAAAATTCATAACCAATAATAAAAATAGGAAGAAGGAAGTGAAAAACTCGTAGAAGAATTCTCCGCCTTACTCCTAGTGTATTCTTGCCTCCTTAGGTCAAATCTCCGGTCTCCTTGGCTTCCTTAGGTCTAAATTATGCCAAAGGTATGTCCAACCCCTTAAAATACCATTTTTCATGTATATATACCAAGTAAGGTCGGGCCCAAGCAATTATACCTTCTCCTATGTGAAAAAGGAAAAATTTTCAGGTCTGGATGCTCGCGGTCACGGTCCAGGCGCAGTATTTTCCCAGTGCACTGCCTCAGTCCGTTGTCGCAGATTCGATCACGCTTGTCACCCTTTTCAGTTTGGAATTTGGAATAACGTGAAACATGAAAATTTTATATCTTTGAGTTAGCTTTCCAACCGTATATTATATAGCCCAAATAGAGTTCTGAGAGAAAGGTTATGTGCATTTTACTAGACAGTAAACAATATGCCTACTCGAGTCTTCGTTTGTTCTTAACTATCAAATTTGACCCCCGAACACGATCCCTGCTTAATTATTTCGGCTTTTACTCAGACTTCAAAGCTTTAAATCATTATAATTCATTCTATAACATCTATATAGCTTGGAATCACTCCTACAAGGCATAAAACACATAGTTAGTGCAAAAACACTAGCGATTAAAGCTCAAACTCAATTAAAGTCCAGTAAATTAGAGTGCAATAAGCGACTAAAATACACAATTATAGCCTATCATCAACACCCCATACTCAAACCATTACTCATCTGTGAGTAATCAAACTACACTTTATATAGACATGACCCTACCCTTTTTTTTTAAAAAAAATTCTCCTAACTCATTCCACCAAGAATATTTAAAATAGACTAAGCACAAAAGTGTAACATCTTCACCTCAAGATTTGACTCACAAGTACCACGCATTATTCACAACTCACCCACTTACTCTAATATAGATGTCACTGACATCACCTTTTTTTCATGAATCAAGTGCTCTCACACAACAATAGAGAATAGTTCCACACAATAAAAATTTAAGAACACTTAGGAACTCAAGATAGAAAGAATCCACTAACTCTCAGAAATAACATTCATATGCCACAAAAGATGCACCATGGGCTTGCCCATAGTGTACTACTCTACTAATCGAGCTTATTCAGTCTAGGATCAAGTAGGACTTTATTTGATTGTAATGTAGGATGCGGGACGAGTATGATACATTTAGATATAAGAGTGACTACACCTCTCTAAGCACTTTAATACATATACTTTAACATTCAAACCCCATGTTTATATCAAACCAAACTCCACTTTTACATTAATGTATATTACCCTATTCTTCTTTAAGAACACTTACATCAAAATCCACCATTTATCAAGGAATATTTTTTTTGACAACAATCCAACCATTTTTTTCTTTTTTTTTCAATTCAAGTGGCTCTTACTTTTTCAAAAAAGTGCACCTTTCTCCTTATTTAATTAGTTTCACTCAAAAGTCAGACCAACCACCCCACACTTTAACTTTTGCACAGTTCATAAATAATTCAAGCGCTCATGAGAGGTTACAATGGTTCAAATATATGGTTAATTCAAACAAATGGGTAAGGCTTGTAATGTGGTTGCCAAGAAACAAGATTACTGGCTCAAAGGAGTTAAGTACGACAAATAACAATTACACGGGTAAAATCTACATATACTCAACAAAGAAACGCCTATCTCACTTTCAAGACTGAACAAAATTACTATTTTTCTTTGCAAAAATATGGGGCAAGTTCTAGGCACCAAATACAATGCACAAAATAACACCCAAGCCTCACACACATATGGCACATAACTCACTCAAGATTGGTTTTATCAAGACACTCTAGTCAAAGCAGTTAAGCAATGTTAAGATCATATAATTTAATGTACGTATACAAGAGTCAAACACCGAGCCTAAGCATCACAACCAGAGTACTTACTACTCTCAAGGCATAACAAAGTTAAGAGATATTATTTTAATTCAAAACAAAACACAATGGCTCCTACTCCCAAAAAAACTATCTACACCTGGTTAAAACAAAACTCTTGGAAAAGAACCACGACCCAAAGAAAAATCAAGGGGTAATTGCTACACTACCTAACAAAAGAAAATCTTTTTGTCCTTTTTCTTTAGACTTAAATTCCTCAAGAAAATTGTCTAATAGATCCATCGTCGGGAAAAGTCCAATCTTTTTTTTGTTTTTCTAAAAAAATAAAAAATAAAAAATAAAAAATAATTTCAATTAAACTAACACAAGTACAATAACATAGAAAGTTACCTAGACAATCTCCTCATCCCACACTTAAAATTGTGCATTGTCCCCAATGCACCCCATAACTAATAAAAGGGTGAAAGAGACTCCCTGGTAGGCCAAACGCTGAAGCACTTGCAGCTCATGTGGTACTCAGACTTCTCCTATGCTCGGTCCTTCGTTCGGGTACCTCATACTTAGTTCCAACCATCTGATTTGCTGTTACATCCATCCAATAACTTTGTTTTCCATGCTCCTGGAAAATCAAAAATTAACACTATAAAAATAATATAATTGAAAAAATTAATAAATAAAAGAAGGCAGTAAAGTTGGGTTGCCTTCCAATAAGTGCTTGATTTAACATCGCGGTACGACGTGAATTAGTTTCTGCCTCCACCTTGAGCTTATGAATTGAACCCCCAATTTGGCATCAAGTTTTCGAATATGCTCCAGGGTTAGAGGAACGAATCTAATTGGCCCAAGCAACCATTGTACTATTATACACTACTTGGCTTTTCGATGAGGTATGTAGTCTTGTCTTTCTGGCAAGAAAAATTCCAGAATGTAGGCACCTTGTTCCTCATTCCTTGATTTCTCAATCGGCTCAGATGACTCTATTTTCATATCGTCATCCAAACACAATGTAGAAAAATATTTGGAGTGAGGACCAATGTGCTCACACACATAAACTTCAGGACTTTCAGCATCCTCAACATCAATGATACTAGAGTCAACATAATTTATATCCTCAATTTCCTTGGCTGACTCTAGTCTCACGTCTTCAAAATCGACATCCTCACATTGTAGTTGGCTAGGTTGTTGATGTTCTACTCTGACCTCCTAAATTAGCACCTCAATTCACGCTCTTCTTGGCTCTTATCCCAAAATTGGCTTGCTGAGCATTAAAAGCTTCAACCATTTGACTCACTTGAGCCTCCAAGTTGCGAATAGTTGCCTCTTGCCTTTTCATTTGCAATTGTTTCTCATTATTTTTTTTCCAGAAGGCACTTAAACATATCCTTGATCTCCTTCAGGTCCGCATCCCCAGGTTCTTTATTCCTATTAACTTCACAAGAAAAGGTAGGACCATCATAGTAAGGGGTTGGAGAAAGAAAAGAAATATAAGGACAACCATGAAAGTGATCATTTTTACCACCACACACATCACATACATTCCACAAATAAGATTGAGTTGGTGTACATAACTCGCAATATTTTAATAATTATTATATGGGTGGTTTCCTTCACAATATGTATGAGGATCAATAGTATAACTATCTACACCTAAATTCCCATAATTCCAAGATGTCATGTTTTTCAAATCATCAGTTATAATAAAATAAAAATAAAAATACAAAAAAAAAGTTCAAACTCGAAACCTAGAAATATATACAGCTACAACTACACCGTTAGTTCCTCGGCAATGGCGCCAAAATTTGATCATGCCCAGCTCTACTCCTAAAAAGGATAAGAGGTCGCTGCAAATATAATCCGGTTTAAAAGTTCGGAATCGAACCTCACAGAGAACTAAGGCTTAGCTATATTTGTTTAATATCACTAAGAAGACAAGTTTGAACTATTTTCTAAATTAGAAAGGTTGCGATTTATTTTTCCAACTAATTAACTAGAAAATACTAGAAAGTTGTAAAATTATCAACTAACGAGACAAAGGGTTAGGGACTCAGGAGGTCTAGAGTTATGATTTTCCCAATTGTCGGAATCCTTCTAGCTATGTTCCCTACAATTTTGCCAATATATTCTCTACTGATCATGAGCACTTTAGGTGCCGTAATTCTCTCCTAAGAAACAACAACAATTTACTAGACATATTCTCTCGAACTATGCTAGTTGGCTTTATCTAATCACTCATTATGACCACGTCAAGGCTTTGTTGTTTCTAAACCTGCCTTTAAACCCGTTGTATTGATTTCTCACATACATTAGGAATGACGTTGTTCAACAACCACCTAAATATGTATCCTTTCTCAAGTAACACATAATAAATAGGCACAATCAATCGATGGCCATTCAATCAACTAATATAAACACGTAGCTGAACAAATCGATAAATTCAAAGGCTAAATTATATTAAAACCTAACAATAATTCATCCTACAAAAGGTTCTATAAAAATCCTAGATAACAAATTAGCTATTCATAATAGTATGTAAAACTACAAAACTAAAAGTCATAACCAATAATGAAAATAGGAAGAGGGAAGTGAAAACTTATAGAAGAATTCTCTGCCTTACTCCTAGTGTGTTCTTACCTCCTTAGGTCAAATCTCTGGTCTCCTTGGCCTCTTTAGGTCTAAATTATGTCAAAAGTATGTCCAACCCCTTAAAATACCATTTTTCCATGTATATATGCTAAGTAGGGTCGGGCTCAAATAATTATACCTTCTCCTACATGAAAAGGGACAATTTTTCAGGTCTGGATGCTCGCGGTTGCGGTCCGGGCGTGGTATTTTCCCAGTGCACTACCTCAGACCTCATCTAGGTTCGCGGTCTCGGATTTGACCGCATTTTTTACCCTATTCCATTTTTAATTTAGAAAAACATAAAACATAAAAGTTGTATCTCTTTGAGTTATCTTTCCAACCATATATTATATAGAAACAATGGAGTTCTGAGCGAAACGTTATGTGTATTTTACTAGACGGTGTGCAATATACCTACTCGAGTCTTCGTTTATTATTAACTATCAAATTTGACCCCCGAATATGATTCTGGCTTAATTACTTAGGCTTTTACTTAGACTTCAAAGCTCCAAATTACTAGAATTCATTCCATGAAATCTATATAGCTCGAAATCACTCCTACAAAGCATAAAACACAGTTAGTGCAAAACACTAGCGATTAAAGCTCAAACTCAATTGAAGTACAATAAATTAAAGTGTAATAAGTGACTAAAATACACAATTATAGCCTATAATCAACATCTATGGAATATTTTACGAAGATCATGTAATGGGTAGTCACTCTTGATTGCTTTGCTTTTCACACAAAGTGCAAAAATCTGAAGTTAAACCACTTATGCTTCGCGGATGATGTCCTAATATTATGTAAATGAGACTACCAAGTTTTATTACTCATGATAAGAGGATCACAAACTTTAAATAATGCACTAGTTCTAAACACTAATGCTACAGTGCAAACATGGAGGGCCAATGCCTAGCAAATATTTGCGAGATAACAGGATGTAAGCAAATATTTGTGAGATAACAGGACATTATCTTTCAAATACTTAGGGGTACCTATTTCCAAGAAACTATCAGCAAGGGATTGTGAATTACTGGTGGACAAATAGAGCATAAGAGTACACTCATGAGGATCAAAACATCTATCATATACAGGCAAAGTATAACTGATTAACTCTGTGTTGATAACATACATCCATACTGGGCAACAATTTTCATTCTCCAAAGAAAGTACTAAAGGGCATTTTGAAAATCTATAGAAACTACTTATGGGATGGGAAAGGAGTATCAAATATGGTACTCTTGGTAGCCTAAGACCTAGTGTGCAGACCAAAAAAGGAAGGGGTTCTGGGAATAAGGGAATGCAATACTTGGAATAAAGCAGCACTGGCAAAATATGTTTGGCACATTGCAAGCAAAGAAGACACATTATTGGTTAAATGGGCAAACATATATACTTGAAAGGGAAAACCTGGTGGAACTATATTCCCCCACAGAACTACTGTTGGTATTGGAGGAAAGTATGTTCCATACGAGATATGTTTGCAGCAGGGTATGTAGAGAATGGGTGAAAGACCAAGACTGGAAAGTATACAATAAAAAGTGGTTATCAATGGAAAAAAGGGGAATTGGAACCTTGGACTTGGAGCAGATGGGCGTGGAACAAAATGAACAATCCAAAGCATAGCTTTATCTGTTGGCTTGCAATGCTAAGAAGACTCTTGACAAAAGATAGAACACTCAGAATGGGAATTGGGCAAAACAGTGAGTGTATGCTATGTGATGGTGACACAGAAGCGATTGATCATATATTTTTCGAATGCACATTCTCTAAGATGTGCTTAGAAGAAGTCCTCAAGTGGCTTGGGATGAATATAAGAAATATAAAGGTGACAGGTTTATGGCGAAGGATGTCTAGAGAAGCAAAAGGAAGAGTAGGATGATCATTTACATATGAAGCTTTGGCAATAGTCATATATCATATTTGGAGGGCTAGGAACGAAGCAGTTTGTATGCAGAAAGTACCAAGACCTCAAAAGATACTGGAACAAACACAATATACATGTAAATACAGATGGCTGGAAGTGATACGAAAAACTAAGCGACAGAAGGAGACAAATTGGGTAGAGAATCTATACAAGTAGCTGTTGAATAATATAGTATCAAAATGTATAGCCAATTAATAGTGGAACGAAGATAGAGATATAGGAAGGGAAGGGAAGGACATGATGATACGATGAATTGTACATGTTTTGGTTTTGGATGATTGAATAATAAATTTTTATTTCCGCAACAAACAAAAAAAATACAAAACAAGATTTATACCCACAAGTTCTAAAAACTATCACAAATACCCAATAATACCTTTATAGATAACATTCATTATATTATCACAAACCATAGTCCCGAATATAAATAAATTTGGTACAAAATTATTATTTTTATAGTGAACTACATAATACACTATCAAATGACCGAGAAGACAAAGCATCATTATTACAAAATAATAAATTATGGGCCCTTTTATAAAATACAAAAGATTGAGATAATTTTTAAAAAATATAATAGTGATAGTTTAGGCCAAAACCAGCTTTTGAGCTGGTTTTGAGATTTGGATTTTGGATTTTGGATTTTGAGAATTTGCCAAAATATAAATAAAATCTATGGCCAAACATATATTTGTAAATAAAATTTTGAATATATTTTGACAAAATCTATGGCCAAATGGGTCCTATATTACTAAGTTAGCAAGCGCTTAATCCTAATTACACTTTCTGTGTTTATATTTGTATAATTGTTTTCTTTCAATTTCCTTCATCTATCTTCTTAAGGATAAACGGACGCGAGTTGAGCATCAAAGTTTCTTTTGGCTTTAGTAAGACCTCTCATTCACCTAGGCTAACGCGAAATCAGCCCACCAATATGTAAAGAGTTTAATAACGGCTTGTTTGGCCATAAAAAATCACTTATTTCCTAAAATTTTTTACTTTTTTTCTGGATCAGTGTTAGGCCATGAATCAAAAATTTGAAAAATTCCAAAAATCTATTTTCAAAAAATTTCACTTCAAATCACTCAAAATTCAAAGATAGCTCTAAATTGTATTCATTTTCAAACATATCTTTAATTTTTAAATACAATTTTTACTTGATTTTTTTTTTCTTACTTTTTTTTAGGAATTTCACAACTCTTATGTTTAAACACCCACTAAAGTTTGTGCATTTAAAAAAAGAAGATTTGTGCATTTACCTTATTTAGATTCATTATACCATCATTGAGTTTTTTTTGGTAACTAAATTATTGTATTAATCACCAAGTAGAAATTACAAAACTATAGCATAGCTATCACAGCTTGTTATTCTTCTCTATACTCATCTTACTATTCTATCTAGAAACATAGGTTATACACAAAAGATTTATTTCTAGGAGTGACTCTAACACTAACTATAGCTATTTCCTTTGAAATCTACTCCCAGGTTCTGTTTTTCTTCTCAAAGATACTTCTATTTCTCTCTATCCATATGTGGTATGCTACTTCTGCATATATCATTTTAAACACCTGCGCGTGCTGAGTTTTCTCTTTAGCTTTAGAAATTGACCATTTTAGGAATTGTTGCCAATTGCCAACTCCCAGAAATTGCCTACCAAGCCAGCTATACATTTTACTCCATAGTTGAGTAATATAATCACACTGCCCAAATAAATAATCTCTTGTTTCCACTTCTTTTCTGCACATTGCACATTCTGTATTAACATTAATCTTCCAGTTTACTAGCATGTCGCATGTCAATAATCTTCCCTGTACCATGAGCCACATTATAAACTTTGCCTTTGGTCTTGCTGCATTGTGAAACATCAATGACTTCCATTCCATCCTTATGTATATTTGTCTGATCATGGTTTTTTTCTGGTTTGGTAAAAACTGCCAAGTTTCCAGTACACTATATGCCTCAACTACTTTCCTTACAATCCAACATGCTTGCTGAGGTATTGACATTCTACTCATTTGTTGATTCTTGATATAGTAAGTATGAATCCACCGGATCCACAACTTGTCTTGTTTATGAGCTCGATCCCAGCAGGTTTTGGCAGTAGCTGCCTTATTCCACAATTTTAGATTAATTATATTAAGTTCACCTCCTACCTTTGGTAAACAAACTCCATCCCAAGCTATCAGAGCCTTTGTTATGATCTCATTTGTCCCAGACCAGACACAAGACCTGCATATCCCATATACCAATTTAATCACCTTTGTTGGAAGGATAAACAATTGTGCCCAAAAAGCCTGAATCCCAAACAATACACTTTGGACTAACTGGACTCTCCTGCATATGTTAAAGTCTTAGCAATCCAAGAAGTAATCCTCTTAATTATTTTATCAATAAAAGGTTTCCATTGCATTAAGCACAGTTTCTTTGTGGATAAGGGAACTCCTAGATACTTGAAAGGTAGTTCACCATTTGCAAGTCCCAACATCTACAGGATTTGCTGCCTTTATATCACAGGAACAACTCCAAAATAAGCTTCACTTTTACTAATATTTTCTTGCAAACATGAGACTTGAATGAACTGATTGAACTTCTGTTGGATTGCTTTCACTGTCTTCAAATCACCTCTAGCAAATAGTAGCAAGTTGTTAGTTTGTGTAAGTCCACCAAATAGCAGAGTACCTGGTCCTTTACGGCGTTCTACTGAGAATGCTAGTAAATCTGTACGTAAATAAGGCAAGGAATTTTTACGTAGAAAAATCCCACACAAGGGGATAAAAAAATCACGACATACACCTGTAGGCTTTTAACTTCACTAACTTGCAATCTCCCTATTACAAGCCACTTCTCAATAACTCTATTGCAAAGACTTCAACTAACTTGTGATGCTCTCATCACAAGCCACTCTATAACTATCCTAGTTACAAAGGCTTTGACTAACTTGTGATATTTCCACCACAAGCCACTTTGTCACACTATGGTTATAAAGGCTTTTTCTTATGAATAAATGAGCCATAACATAAACTCAGGGAGTTTACGGATTTACAAAGGTTTCCTAATCAACACTTCTAAGAAAGCGCGATAGGAGTTACAATGAAGAACACATAAAAAAGACTCAACAAACCTAAGGACTTAAGATATCTTCAATCTTGGATCCGATCCTTGAGGTTGCTGCAGCTTTGTTCTTGAGAGAGTTTTTTCCTAGCACTTGAGAGAAGGTTTTCTTTTCTGATTTTCAAGTGTTCAAGTGATCAGATTCCATGCACCATGTTGTTATATTACAAAAAACATTACCATGGTGATGTCAATTCACAATGGTGATGTAAAATCTTGGTTAGTACATGCTTTTTCTCAATGGGAAGTGACTGTTGCACTGTCGCATGTACAGTTGTAGGCAGTCACTTTTTGCAGTTGCTTTCTGGCTATATAGTTGATTCATACTTCTGTCAGAGAACCCTGAGAGACTAGCTCCCTGTTGTTTTCCTCTTTGTACAGTTGTAGACAGTCACTTTCTACAGTTGCATTCCAGCTGTATAGTTGACTTGTACTTCTGTCAGGGGAATACCAAGGGATCAGGTTCCTAATCTGGTTCTTGTACACACTGCCCAGATTGTCCTTAGTGGATTAACTTGAATGATTATACCAGGCATGCTTAAGGTCCTTTATATGGTTCTATACAAAAAGTTTGTTAGATCATCAAAACATAGATTAAAAGACCTTAAGCCCATCAATTTCTCCCTTTTTGATGATGACAAACTTTTAACATTGATGACTATTTGACTTTACCAGGTAAGTTACCAACAACTGCATATGTTCCCCCTGACTGTATTGAAAGTTTGTTAGATCATTAAAACATAGATTAAAAGCCCTTAAGCCCATAAATTTTTCCCTTTTTGATGATGACAAACTTTTAACATTGATGACTATTTGACTTAATCAGATAAGGTACCGACAACTGCATATGTACCCCTTGACTCTGTTCTTCCCCCTTTTGGCATCAACAAAAAGACACAGATAGACAAAAAGGAATAAAGAAGTCCAACAAAGCTAACTCATGCCACATATGTGTACACAATATGATAGAAAAAGAAGAAAAAGGGAAAACAAGCATTGTACAAGCAAAAGAAGAGTTGTATCATTGATAAGAAATTAAACTATTTCAATAGAAGCAGCAATGGTGAAATCCAACATGCCATCACAAAAAGACAAATAAAAAGAAAACAACAACCACAAAACATCAGAGCAAAAGGTAACTGGCCACTGAGAGGATCCTAGGGGGCGTTAGAAAAGGGAGGCTTGGAAGAGGAGGCAGTAATGATTTTGAGAACCAGGTCCATGTGGTCATTTGCAGACAACTGTTAGTCAAGCAGTTTCTCCCGCAGGTTCTCCACTTGTTGCCTAAGTCCAAAACTTGTCGCATACCTACCATCTCCAAGATTTCCGGGTCAAACGAGCAACCCCACAAGACTTTTACTGTCTCTTGTAATGGTCTTCATTGAACCAGGTCCTCCCATAATTTCCCACTTTTGTTTTCTAGACACTTTAACAAACTTCCCGTTCCTGCTTGCAACAACCACAATGTCACATTCAAACAAATCTTTCTCTACCACATACTTTTGTAGATCTTTTCACTAAGGAACTAGGTTCATCCACAACACTTTTATCAACCGCAATCATTGGAATGTGTTTGTCAGCCATAGCTTGCCCCTATTTCATAAACCTATTCTTTTTTTCTTAATACTCTGCTTACTCTTCTGCAAAGAAGGCTCAAAAGCCTCTTTCTTCAACAACCACCTGGTTTGTTTCAGCTAAAAGAGAATCAGGTTCTTATGCAATGATGTCATGAACCGGAAACTCAAAAAGCACCAGAGTCCTTTCGTCTCCTAAGATTGGAGTTCCCCCCCCCCCCCC
>MU671938.1:47963-66556 GCA_026770625.1 Nicotiana glauca
ATAGCCATGATATTTGGTGCCGCTTCCTTTTCTGGTGCCTCCATGGGATCCACTGAGCGTAGAATGGAGTAGTTCAACTATCGATCGGGACCTTTCTTAGAGACCTCTGATGCCTGAGGAGTAGCACTTTTTATTTGTTTAGAAAAAAGAGGAGAAGTAGGGTTTGCAACAAATGGAAGTGAGACAGGGTTCAACAAAGGAGTAGAGGTAACTGTCGATGAGGAGGAAACCGGTATGGTACAATAGTATCGAGGATAGTAAAGAAGTGGGTTTTTGGTGAAAGTGTTAAGGGAGGTGGATATGTGGGAGTGATGTTGATGACAGAAGAAGGAGACAATTATTTGTTGGCCATGGTAAGAAAAGTGGTAGAGCGTTCTGAAGGAAAAATTTAAAAAGATGCAAAGGGAGACAATGGTTTAGAACTACTGGTCTAAAAAGTCAGATGATCTAGCAATTGAATTAATTCTGATATCCTTTTTCTAACAAGCATGCGAAAAACACATTACTACTAACCTGTGGTATAGGAACCAGGTTCCTGACATGTTTTTGTGAAAGGGTTTTGTAGCTCTCCCCCGAAGTTCTACACTGTACCTTTAGCTTCTGTGATCATCATGCGTGTTCACCTGCAACGATATAGATGTGAGTTAGGCCTAGTCAGAAAATATTTTAGCCAATTTTACCTTAGTGTGACTATCATAGTCATGTCAGTAGAACATGTTCTCAATTAGGTTTAAGTATCTCCAGTGCCATCCTGTTTCTCAAAGTGTTCCCTGCTCGAAGCTTTGGCGATGATATCTGCAATTTGATCATCTGTGCAACAAAATCTTATACAAGTAAGACCCTTTTCCACATTGTCCCTAAAAAAATGGTGTCTAACATCAATGTTCTTGGTTTTCTTGTGTTGAACCGGGTTATTTCCCATGTTGAGAGCACTGGTATTGTCATATAGAAGCAGTATACAATCAATTTATACACCAAAAACTTCCAATTGTTGCTCGATCCAGAGAGAATGAGCACATCCCGAGGCAACTGCAACATATTCTGCTTCAGCTGTTGAGAGAGCTAATGAGTTTTGTTTCCTTGTACCCAATGAGATAAAACATCATCCAAGGAAATGAGCCATTCCAGATGTGCTTTTCCTGTCCACCAGATAACCTGCATAATCAGGGTCAACATATAATAAGATTGAAATTCTCGCCTGAAGGATAGTACAGAACCAGGTTCTATGTGCCCTTAAAATATCTCAAAATTCTCTCAGCAACCTTCAGATGAGATTCCTTAGAATTTTATTGGAGCCTTGCACGTAATACCACACTAAATACAATGTATGGCTTGCTAGTAGTAAGTAAGAGTAGAGATCCAATGATTCCCATGCTTCCATATCAAACCTTTTCAAGAGTTCTTTGATGCATTTATGCTGACTGATACACATTCCCTTTATGGACTGCTTCACTTGAAGACCCAGGAAGATATTCAGTTCCCCCATCATACTCATTTCAAACTCATTTCCCATAAATTTAGCAAATTCTTCACATAATGAGTCAGCTGCAGCTCCAAATATGATGTCATCCACATAAATCTGGTCAATGAGTAGGTTCCTTCCCCGATTCTTTAAAGATAATGTATTGTCAATCTTTCCTCTTGTGAAGCCATTTTCCAAGAGAAACTTGGATAGTCTCTCGCACCAGGATCTAGGGGCCTGCTTCAACCCGTACAGTGCCTTATCAAATTTGAATACATGTTGAGGATGTACATGACATTCAAAACCTGGAGGTAGCTTGATATAGACTTCTTCCTTGAGAAAGCCATTCGGGAAGACACTCTTCACATCCATTTGGAATAGGGTGAATTCCATACGTGAATCAACGGCAATATGGATCCTAATAGCTTCCATGCGAGCTACTGGGGAAAAATTCTCATCATAATCGATCCCTTCCTCTTGATTGTATCCTTGGAAAGAAAGTACTACTTTGTTCTTTGTAGTATTTCCATGTTCATCCAGCTCATTCCTGAATACCCACCTGGTCCCTATGATGGTTCTATCTGAGGGTGTAGGTACCAGGTGTCATACCTTGTTTCTTTCAGATTGATGTAGTTCCTCTTGCATTTTAGTAATCTCGTCTACATCCTTCAAGGCTTCCTTGATATTTTTGGTTTCTATTTGGGATAGAAATGTTGAGAAGGCTAGGGAATTTCTAGTTTTTAATCTTGTTTGAACTCCAGAATCAAGGGGTGATTATATTATCAAGTGGATGGGAGCTTTTGTGTTTCCAATTTGGGACTAAAGTTTGATTGGTAGAGAAACTGGGTAAGTTAAATAAATTTCCCTGCACTCCTTGTTCTGTTACTTGGGGAGTGCCTTGCACTATATCTCCAACTCTTTCTTCAGCTTCAGTGGTAGTAATTGAAGTACCAGGTTCCTCTTGAGAAGTAGAAGAGGATGTTGCATTGTCTCTTACCATTCTCCTTCATCTTACTCATCAAATCATCCTTCCCATTTGAAAGCCCAGATATTTCCCAAGGACTAAAAGTGGTTCATTATCTTGATCATCACTGTTTCCTCCCCTTTTAGAGAAGGATGTCTCGTTGAATAGAATATGAACACTTTCTTCCACACAATGTTCCATTTTGTTGTAGACTTTGTGGGCTTTTCTTTGAGGGGAGTATCGTAGAAGGACTCCTTCATAGATTTTTGCATCAAACTTTCCAAGCTGGTATTTTCCGTTGTTGAGAACATAGCATTTTCATCCAAAGGTTCTCATATGAATTATCTTTGGTTTTATTCCATTGAGCTTCTCATATGGGGTTTTTGTTTAGGAGTGACCTGATCATACACCTGTACACCAAGTAGCAAGCAGTGTTTGTTGCTTCTGCCCAGAATTTTTTGGCTATTCCACTATCAATGAACTTTGTCCGTGCCATGTGTTCCGAGTTCTGTTCTTTCTTTCAACATGACCATTTTGCTGTGGAGTCCTTGGTGTTGAGAAGTTGTGAGTGATCCCATTTTCATTACAAACTCATCAAATTTGGCATTGTCAAATTTTGTCCCGTGGTCAGATCTGATGCATGCTACCTTCAATTCCATCTTCACTTGGATCTTCTTAACAAAGGCCACAAATACCTCGAAAGTCTCATCCTTTATTCTAAGAAATAGTGTCCAGGTGAATCTTGAATTTGGCAGACCACAAACCAGGTCCTTCTGAATCAATTTATTCAGAATTGAGAAGCTTGCATGCCCTAATCTTCTATGCCAAAGTTTTGTGTCATCATCAAATGACTTCAAGCATGTTATATCACCAGCTTGTAGAGATTCAAAAGTTAGCAACGTAGATGTTCTTGTGTCTTTTGTCTACTTAGACCATTTCACCAGTTACCAGATTGGTAACTGTGCACACTTTTTATAAGTACTCTATATTGATCTCTTTATCACAGATTCCAGAGACACTCAGGAGACTGTACTTCAGGCCATCCACATAGTACATGTTCAATTGAGTGTCAAAGAGGTTTTTCAACTTTTCCAACACCACAAATGTACCCTCCTTTTTGTAAAGAATACATTCCCTTACTACAGGATTTCCAGTAAGAGAGAGTCCATGGTGCTTCTAGTCATGTGCTTTGAGCATACACTGTTTATGGTCCATCGCAGTCCGCTTCCTCCCGCGGTTCCCTGCACCTCTAAATTATGGGTTGGATTTAGGAACCCAAACTAGTTTGGGTCCCTTTTTACGATAAAAAGGATGGATAAGGGCTTTTCTAGTCCATGCAGGTAATGTGTATTTTCTGTGAGAGGAACCTAGTCCCTCTTTTGTAGTCACATTTTCAGCAAACACCTTGTTTCCTTTTTTAACAGATTGATTCCTGGCCTGGAAATCTTTCTTGAAGTCCCTATTGTTCCCACATTGGGTACAAGGCCAGCTATTAGAGACAGTGACAGACTTGCTGTGATGGTTGTGTGAAGTTTTCTTCCTTAGGGACCCTATTCCCTGCCTATTTTCACAATCACTAGTATGCATGGATATTATATCTTCTGAGGACCAGGTCCAATTTAGGGACTTTTCAAGATCATTTTTTAATCTTTCCAGATCAGTTTGGAGTTGCTCATTTTTCTTAATTTCAGCATACATCCTAGATCTCATAGCGGTCATCTCATTTTCAAGCCTATGTGTTCCTCACTAGCTATCTCCTTTCCTTTCCCAGAATTTTTAGGTTTTAACTTAGTCCAAGGTTTCACTATTGTTTCTCTTAGGTCTGTAATTTATGCCAAAGGATCATTCTTTTCTTTTCTAAAAATTTCAATGGTTTTCTTATGGTCAGTAACTACAGCCACTAAGTCATCTCTAGTTTGTTCAGATTCTGCTAATTCTAAGGTCAAAGAATCCCTATCCCCCACAAGACCATGAAAGGCATTGGTTAATACATTAGCTAAAGACATGAGCTTTCTTGGAGAATAGGATTTCAGATTTCTGTAAACATCCATGAAATTTACCTTTTTGTTGCCATTGTCTTCATCATCATCTGATTGAGTCATTAAAGTAAAAGTTGAGTCATATTCAATCTCTCGCCTTCAACGGCCATCATGGAACTATCACCAGTACCGGATTCATGATCTTTCTCATTGGAGGAATCCCCTCATGCTGCAAAAGTCTGTCTCATTATTTTGTCACCTGATCTTTTTCTCTTGAAGTTCTTGGAGAATTCATGATTCAAGAGAGGATAATTTTTCATGAAGTGTCCAGTCTTTCCACACTTGTAACAAAGATCATAGTTCCTTGATCTGTTAGAGATATCCCTTTTTAGCACTTCTCCGTTTCGTCCGACCATCTTCTAAAACCTTTTGGTTAAGTAACCCATATCTCTGTCTTCCTCATTTGAGTCATTGTTATCAGCTTTAGATACCAGGTACTTTTTCTTCTTTGGTTCTATCCTTTCAGAAGTTGGTGGAGCACCATGGGGATCATTCCTAGGTGTTAGCCTAATATGAGGAACTCGCTCTGATACCAATTATTAGTTTGTGTGAGTCCACCAAATAGTAAAGTACCCGGTCCTTTATGACGTTCTACTGAGAATGCTAGTAAAGTTGTATGTAAATAAGGCAGAGGATCTTCACGTGGAAAAATCCCACACAAGGGGATAAAAAAAGCACGACCTACACCTGTAGGCTTTTAACTTCACTAACTTGCAATCTCCCTATTACAAGCCACTTTGCAATAACCCTATTGCAAAGACTTCAACTAACTTGTGATTCTCTCATTACAAGCCACTCTATACCTATCCTAGTTACAAAGGCTTGCACTAACTTGTGATATTTCTACCACAAGCCACTTTGTCACACTACAGTTATAAAGGCTTTTGCTTATGACTAAACCTAGCCACAACATAAACTCAGGGAGTTTACGGATTTACAAAGGTTTCCTAATCAACACTTCTAAGAAAGCAGGATATGAGTTACAATGAAGAACACATAACAAAGGCTCAACAAACCTAAGGACTTAAGATATCTTCAATCTTGGATCCGGTCCTTGAGGTTGCTGCAGTTTTGTTCTTGAGAGAGTTTTTTCCTGGCACTTGAGAGAAGGTTTTCTTTTCTGATTTTCAAGTGTTCAAGTGATCAGATATCATGAACCAAATTATTATATTACAAAAGTCATTACCATGGTGATGTCAAATCTTTGTTAGTACATGCTTTTTCTCAATGGGAAGTGACTGTTGCACTGTCGCGTGTACAATTGCAGGCAGTCACTTTCTGTAGTTGCTTTCCAGCTGTATAGTTGACTCATACTTCTATTAGAGAACCCTAAGAGACCAGGTCCCTGTTGTGTTCCTTTTTGTACAGTTGCGGACAGTCACTTTCTGTAGTTGCGTTCCAGCTGTATAGTTGACTTGTACTTCTATCATGGGAGTACCAAGGGATCAGGTTCCTAATCTGGTTCTTGTGAACAGTTCCCAGATTGTCTTGAGTTGATTAACTTGAATGATTATACCAGGCATGATTCAAGTCCTTTATCTGGTTCTATACAAAAAGTTTGTTAGATTATTAAAGCATAGATTAAAATACCTTAAGCCCAACACAATTCATCTGCAAAGCTTAGGTGAGTGATCCCAAGCTTTGCACACCTAGGGTGATATTTGAACTCTTTCTCCTCCTTCAAACTAGCCAAATTCCTACTCAGATACTCCATTGCAATGGCAAATAAGTATGGTGACATAGGGTCACCTTGTATCAGTTCTTTTGCAGCAATAAAAGGTTTTTTTGGCTCACCAATAACTACAATTGAGTAGTTAACTATCTGGACACACTCCATAACCCAGGATATGATCAGCTGGGGAAATCCTAGTTCCTCCATCTCTTGCTTCATGTAATGCCATTCCACATAATCATATGCTTTTTGAAGATCTATCTTAATCATATATCTAGGAGATAAGTTTTTCCTAGTATAAGCGTTCACTAGTTCATGTGCCAATATGATATTATCTGCTATCTTCCTCCCAGGTATGAATCCTGCTTGAGCTTCATTGATCACTATACTAATAACACCTTGTATCCTTGCTACTAGGACCTTGGATATCAGTTTATACAGGACAGTGCAATAGGCTATAGGTTTGAATTCTTTAACAACTTTAGGCTTAGACACCTTGGGCACCAAAGTTATAGCTGTACAATTTAAGGCTCTCTACAACTTTCCAGACTTGAACAAATCCACAACAGCTTCCATGACTTCATCTTTAACAATAGGCCAAGCTTTCTTAAAGAAAAATGCATTGTATCCTGTCACGCCCCAAATTCGAGGGACATGACCGGCGCTTGACCGGGTAGCCCCAGTCAAACGGACTTGGGTGCCTTTCCTACCCCATGTGTTACCCCGTATTTTTCATTACTTATTAGCCAAGTGAAATAACCATTTACAATTAAATTACTTATTTATTATATAACATACACACGGTACATGATTCTTAATGTGGTTTACATTTTACATAGCCCAACATACAATATACATATCACATAAGTCCATGACCTACATTTTCTGTCTACGGAGCCTCTAAACATGAAAAAGGATGATACAGTACTTGCCAGTAACAAGGCTCCGACTATACCTTATACAAATATCAAAACAAGATCCCAAAACAGAAGCGGCATGAGCCACGCAGGGCCCCGAAAGGAAAGAGGCTCACCAGTTCAGCTGACGGGAAGTGATGAGGAGCTATGGTCGGTAGACTGGAGTACCTACTATGGATCCACCTACAATCATAACACGAATGTAGCGCCCCCGGTAAAAGGGACGTCAGTACACTTGAATTGTACTGGTACGTATGAAACAACTTTGCTCCAAGTAAACTCAAATCATACACAAGTAGGAAGCAGTAATAGAATCAATAATCAAATGCACAAGAAAGGAACAATCAAGCCAAACAAGTTTACAATCTCTCATGTTTCCCCTTCCATATTTCCACATCAATAATTTCATAATTTGCTCATATTTTTATTTTAATAGTGATTTCGATCACTTTCCACCCTTATTACCTCGGCCACCCTTATCACCACAACCCACACCTTATAACTTCGTGTTGCGGCGCACAACCCGATCCCACCGTACAATTACAATTCAAAAATAATACAACAACAACGAACAATTCACAAAGATCAACAACAACACTTCTTAAGAAGTAACAACAACAATTTACAAGTATATCCATAACCATCAATACTATTTCCATCATATTCAACAACTCACATCTGTTTTACGTCACAACGATAATTGCCCACAATAAGCCATAGATGTTGCTATCACAGTTTGTGACGACCCGACCCATCGTCTCATGTGTTACCGCCCTATTTTCCCTGTTTATTTCTTCTTCATGTTTCATTATCAGCATTTGGTGAGTTAGAGTCGAATTGATTTGGTTTTGGTAGAAAATGAGACATTTAGTCTCTTTAAAGAAGGCTTATATTGGAAAAGTCAATCGGATTTTGACTATTGAGTTAGAGGGCTCGAATGTGAATTCCGGTGATTCGGTTAGCTTTGGGGGATGATTTGTGACTTAGGAGTGCGATCGGAATTGATTTTGGAGGTCCGGCGTAGAATTAGGCTTGAATTGGCGAAGTTAGTATTTTGGCGAATTCCAGTTGGTAGGTGAGATTTTGATCCGGGGGTCGGATGGGATTACGAGAGTTGCAGTAGCGTCATTAGGTGATTTTGGATATGTGTGCAAAATTTTAGATCATTCGGAGGTGTATTGGTTGGGTTTTTGATCAAATGCGTATTTTGGAAGTTTTAAAGAAACTTAGGCTTGAATCCGATGTGATTTAATGGTTTTAGCCTTGTTTGATGTGTTTTGAAGATTAGAACAAGTTTGAATAATGTTTTAAGATGTTTTGGTGCTTTTGGTTGAGGTCCTGGGGGCCTCAGGGTGATTTCGGGTGGTCAATCGGACCATTTTTGGATTCCTAAGATAGCAGATTTTTCAGCTGTGGTGTTGCAGAGGATTTGTTCATTGTGTTCGCGGGGGGAGATTAGCGAACGTGTAGGGGAAAATTGAGAGGCCTAGAATTTGGTCTTCGCGTTCGCGTCTCCTAGGTCACATTCGCGTAGTTCTGAAAGGCGAAGCTCCGCGTTCGCGTTTGGTATCACGCGTTCGCGTAGAAGGAAGTGAGGGCCCTGGGTGTTTGTTCTTCGCGATCGCAGCTGTAGCAACGCGTTCACATGGTTGGAGGTTCTGAAGAGTCGTGTTCGTGGGCTGGGAGCCGCGTTCGCGTAGGGTTTATTTATGGTCAACATTTTTTGGTCATCGCGAATGCGTGTGTCTTGACCGCGTTCGCGTAGAGTAAAGCACCTGGGCAGAAGGGTTTTATTTGAATATTTCATCTGCGAGTCTATTCATTTTTCCTCCATTGTTGACCACCTTGAGAGCTTTTTGGGAGAAATTGAAGATGGCTTCCACGGGAATTGATTGGAGGTGAGTCTCGTGACCTAGAAACATCAGTTTATTGAAGAATCAACCTTTAATTCTTGGAAATTTGGGTAAAATTTGGAAGAACTAGGGCTTGGTTTTTGAAATGATAACTTGGGACTTGAGGGGGCATTTGAACTCCGATTTTGGTAAATTTGATATGCATGGACTCGTGGCGAGACGAGGAATCCGGTGATGTGAATTTTGTAATTTTTTGAGAAATGGGTCCGGGGCTCGGGTTTTGCCAACTTCGTGATTTTCGATGTTTTTCGAGTCTTTTCGATTGGGTTATGTTCCTTTAGCTTATTGTAACGTATTCTTTGTGGTTTTGATTAGATTCGATGCGCGAGGAGGTCGATTGGGGGGAAAAGGTATAGCGAGCTAGATTTTGGGCCGGCTTGAGGTGAGTAATGGATGTAAATAATGACCTGAGGGTTTGAAACCTCGGAATATCGCATCGTATCGCTATATTGAGGCGAGACACGCACTCCATGACGAGTGTGGGGTCTTTTGTGATTGGGGATTTTGACTTAGTCCGTCCCGAGTGGTATTCATACTGTGCTTTCAACTAAGACTTGTTTGATAATCATCCTACTTGGATTTCATTGACAAATTTGGGCTTTGTGCTGACTATCTGGATCCTTCAGGGATTACTATCACTGTTTTTCACATTATTTGACATATTAATGGATTTCAGTCCTAAGTACAAATAATGTTTTGAAATACTCAGTCATTTTCTAAGATTTGAAAACAAAAATACTATTTCATTGACATCCTGAGCTGAGAACTGTTATTTGACATTGCCCGCGTGGCTTGTGTGAGTATTCTGGACTGAACGTGGATCGGGCTACGCGCTGCAGCGGTATTATATGGATACCGGTTCCACGAGATGGCTTGATTATTTGCGCTTGGGCTGTAGGAGCCCCTCCAGAGTCTGTACACACCCCTAGTGAGCGCCGTCGATGTTAAACGGATCGGGCTGCACACCGCAGCGGGTACTGGGATGTACCGTTCTATGTGTTGCATTGCATTCATGCATCATTATTTCTCTGTTTATCTGTCATGTTTCTTTCTGTACTGTTGTTGCATTGACCTGTTATTTCACCGTTAAATGCCTGGGCTGCCAGTTATAGTTTACCTTGCATTCTTTCCATTATTTATTATCTTCAGCCATTAGTTATGTTTATTACTCACTAGGTCGGAGTTCTCACATTACTCCCTGCACCTTGCGTGCAGATCCAGGTGCATCACAGGCTAATTGAGGGCTATCTAGCAGGACAGCAGTACCAGAGAGCATTGAGGTAGCTGCATAGAGTTCGCAACCTTGATCTTTCCTTCCTATCTCTACTCTTTATTTCCGCACTTTTGTAGACAGACTTGTATTAGGAGATACTCTGTATTAGAGGCTAATGATCGTGGCACCGGGTCCTAGTTGGGTATTTTATTGCAGTATTCTATTAAGCTCTCAGTTATTTTACCGTTATTTCCAGGATTTTGATATAACAGTTTAGTATCTATTGTCTGTGTTTGCAACCATTGGTCTGTTTAAATCGGGAATATTGTTGAAAGGTCGGGCTTGCCTAGCAGTGTGTTGGGCGCCATTACGACCGGGGATTGGGTCGCGACACAGTTATTCCAGTTGCATCATTTAGGATTTCCTTTCGTCATTTGTTCCTCATCTCTTACCACATATCACATTCACAATCATACCAATCACACGAATTTCACAATTAGTCCACGTAGATATCACATACTAAACATGCGTACACCAAACAAGGCGATTTTACAAAGGTCAAAGTTAGCCATAAATACCTGGAGCCGAATTCCCTTTTAACTTCTATTTTCAATTCACCAAATAGTCTAACAACGTCAATCTAGTGCACAAGTTAATACACATGACTTAGAATTGGGGTTCACAATTGCTACTCAAACATATTTAGGTTATTAGCCCTTCTTTTGCAAACCTCTATCTCTACCCAGTTTCCCATTGCTAGGTTTTAGGTTTTAAGAAGGCATGCATGTACAATTTCAACCATTAATTTCAAGAATCAATGCATGAGACCCCCCCCCCCCGTTAAACCTGAAAATCAAGAAAAAAGGTTAGGGATTTTAACTGCAAGAATGGGGATAAGGGCAATTACTTTGAATTTTCCTGGCCCGGATAGTTTTGAAGAATAAAATTGATGAAGATTGCTTTCTTTCTCAAGAACCTTCTCTTCCCTCTCTCTTATTTTGTTCAGAAGATCATTAAAAATGAGGGGTTGGGGTGTTTTATTAAACGGGGTCGGGTTTAAAATTTTAGAAAAATAGAAGCCCGAGCAGGATCTACGGTCGCCCTTTGCGGTTGCAGAATCGAAATGCGGTCCGCAGATTGGACCGCAGAAGTGCCCTAAAACTCTGAGCATTTCTGCTTGGGTATGCGACGGGAATGCGGTCCGCATTCCTGTTTTGCGGTCGCATAATGCACCGCAGAACTAACCTTCACAAATCCTTGAGGAATTTATGCGACGATTATGCGGTTCGTATATTGATTATGCGATCGTATAATAGACCGCATTTTCATCATCAATTTTGACTAACTCTCTGATTAACTCTGTGGCAGAAATGCGGTCCGCATACCTGATCTACGACCGTATTCTCGATCGCATAATGGCAATTTTCTGGGAAATTTTGATTCTTGATTTTTAAGTGCAAAATGAGTAAAAAAGGTCCGAACACTAGGCTTTGAGCACAAATTTTTAGTTATTAATTATCTCCCATCTAGGTGCTATGTACTAGGCTTTGAGAACAAATTTTCCCAACACATATACGAAACTTGACACTACGAAGTACTAGGCTTTGAGCACAAATTTTCACGAGGCCTTACATAGCCATCCACATCAGGTGCTTTATCATCTCCTATAGAGCACAATCCTTCATAGATTTCTTCTGTAATCACATCTCTGCATAACTCAATTCTTTGTTGTTGGGTGAGTTTAGCTCCACTACACATAACTATTTTATCTATAGTAGGAAGTGTTTGGGTAGTAGTTCTCATCAGTGACTTATAGAATTCAACTATATCCCTTTGGATACTTTATGTATCAGTTATCCTATTGCCACTAATAGTTTGCAACTCTACAGTTTGCTTTCTTTAGATCCTTTCTGTCATTACAGTAGAGAAATATCTAGTATTAGAGTCACCAATTGAATCCATTGTGCCCTGGATTTTTGTTTCAAAGCTCATTCTTCAATCATACTCCATTTCTCCAAATTCTGTATCAACTCCTTCTCTTTCGTTAACATATCATAATTGTTATCAACATCTATGGTTTTCTGCACATGTTCCAGCTCAATTTTGCCTAGCTCTATCTTCTTTTTAATAAACTTGAATTCCTTTACATTAAGTTTCTTCAATATTATCCTCGATTCTTTGAGTTTCATCCATACATTCTGCATTTTCTGCCTGTGAAACTTCTGGTTCCAGATCTATTATACTTCATACATAAATCTCTCATGATCAACCCAAACATAAAAAAAAATTAAAAGGAATTTTTCTGTTTCTCTGAATCTCATTAATGTCAGACACATAGGAGCATGATCAGATATAAATGGTAGCTCATACACAGTTGCTATATGCCTCCATTGCATCATCCATTCATAGTTCCCAAAGACCCTATCTATTCTGCTCCATATTCTGTCTCCATCATCCTGCTTGTTGGACCAAATATAATAGTCACCTTCCCAGTTCAGTTAATTCAGCTTTAACTCTTGATATAATTTGCTGAAGTCTTGAGTTTCAGCTTTTGTAACTGGATTTCCATGCTTCCTATCTTGCATTGCAAAAAAACATTAAAGTCTCCCTCAATTATCCAAGGAATGGTTGTCATTTGATCTATTTATTTTAGATTTTCCCGTAACTGCCTCCTTCTTTCAACTGTATTATACCCATAGATTATAGAGACTGCATATTATTCATCATTCCTATCATTTGTGACAGTACAGTGAACAACCTGTGCTTCTACTTTAATCAACTTCATTGTATAGTAGTTAGAATCCCATAGAACCCATATTCTACCATTTATTGCAGCATTGTAGTTATTAATTATCTCCCATCTAGGTGCTATGTGCTGACTAACTTCTCTAGCCTTATTTTCCTTAACTCTTGTTTCAATGATCCCTGCTAGTTTAATATTTTTGGCTTTTACATAATTCTTCGACAAAATTGCATAATAATACACTTCATAAGTTGATCTTGCATTATTTTAGCCCACTTACAAGTTTGCAAATCTGTAACCAAATATCAAAAGCTTAGATCTGAATTTTTTTCCAGTTTTTTATTCTTTATATCTTCAAGCGTGAAATATTTCCATTCTCCTTTTTCCTCAAGTTTCTACATACCTTTCACAACTATAAAAATTCACCAACAAATGCGAGAAATCTAAAATCTCATCTTCTTTAATGCTAATTTTGTTAGTTTTTGAACATGATTTTATGAGAAATTAGGAGTGGGTATTATTTGAACTTAAAATTAGTCTAAGTAGACTGTGTACAAAGCTTGAAGTCATTTGGTGGAGATTTGTAATAGTCTTAATCAAGAATTGCAAGTAAAAATCGTACAAAAAATTCGTCAGAGATGCTTATACACTTTTATACAATATTATACACTTTTATACAAAGAGGTGTATATATATATATATATATAGTTGTATAAATGTGTATAAAAATGTATAAGCACAGTAGTGAAAATTTTAGTGATACACCATGTATATAGGTGTAGCAGTTGAAGAAGAAGAAGAAGAAGAAATGTGAGAAATCCACCAAATACCTATAAATAATATATTAGCCTTGTATAAAATAATGTATAAGATGTTGTTATTCACTATTATATGTTACTTATATAATATTACACACTATTATGCAAATGAATCCTATTAATGGAGCTTCACTGGTTCATCTTCTTCTCTGGGCATCTTCTGAAATTTAACTCAAATCTACCTCAAATCTGCTCCAAATCACTTCAAATTTGAGTTTTGAGCTTCTCTTGACGATCCCATCAATTGAGCCAACACCCAATCCAAACAACTAACAAAATCGAAAAATTCAATTTTTGAAATTGAACTCAAATCTACCTCAAATCTACTCCAAATCACTTCAAATTTGAGTTTTGAAATTCCCTTGATGATCCCAATCAATTGGGCCAACACCCAATCCAAACAACTAACAAAATTAAAAAATTTAACTTTTGAAATTGAAGCTTCAAATGTCCTTTAATGGTGACTCCAAAAATAATAATTCTCTTAAGTGGTATTTTTTCTTCTCATCTTAATAGTGATTATAAACTTTGAATCTGGAAGGAGAATTAAAAAATATATATAACGATAGAGAAACTTTGGGGTGCAAAGTCATGAAAGAGGAAGAAGAAGAACGAAGAAAAGAAACAACTAGGGTGGGCTAACTGGTGATTTTTTTTTCCAGATTATGTACAACCTGGGCCATATCAGGTAAGGGCTTCAAACGTGGGCTATTTTTTGATTGACTATTGGGCCAAGTGACAAGGAGCGTAATTTCCTCTAATTCTTCAGCTCCTTCCTCTTATATCATTTATTGATACCCCTAACATTCCTGATTATCCACTTCATTTATTGAGTTTTAAATTCCCCACCTCTATTATGAGGTAAGGTAGAGCTTCCACTTGTACCTCTTGTTCCTCTTTTTGCACTGCTTCTTCTAGGTTGTGGAGTTAACTTGGGAAAGTTTTCAAGACTAAATCCAAGGCTAGGTTCTTCCCTTTATCCACTATCTCTGTGCTAGTGTTCCATTTATCCCCAGTTGACTGATAGTGTCTTGCTTGTTGCTTTTACTCTGGTGAACATTGCTGGGATACTTCCTTGTCAATTTCCGTCGGTCTATATGTCACTCCATTTGTCTGAGGTACCTTTATATCAACTGGTCGTGCATGTAAATGTTCTACATTCCTTACATCATTTGTTATAGGTTACAAGTACCTTAGGTATAGGTACTTTAATTTATGTTTTGATGATCTAATAAATTTACCATTAATAACCAGATAAGGAACCTGTTACACATTTACAAACCTCGAGATCACAAAGTTCCAGGTTGGGATCCAACGTGGGATACAACTCAACTCTTTAGAGTGGAAGGAACAACTGAGGAAACAGATTCCTACCAGTTCCCTAGGAGACTGTATGAAGTCAACTATCCAGCTGGAAAGTTGTTGCCTGCACACGCTACTGCACAGGAACAATGCAACAGTCAACTTTTCGTGGAAGGCTTTTTACCTACCTTGCATACATCATTATAAGTGATATCACACACGTATAAATACAATCAAGGAAGGTAAAACAACTTACTTCAGGAGAGAACCAGATAAAGAACTTGAATCATGCTTGGTACAATCATTCAAGTTAATCGACTCAAGATAATCTGGGCAGTATGCCTTTAGATTCATAGGAACCAGATTAGGTACCCGATACCCTGGTGTTCCCCTGACAAAAGTATAAGTCAATTGTACAGCTGGAAAGCAACTGCAGAAAGTGACTGCCTACAACTATACACGCAACAATTCAGCAGATAGTGCAACGATCACTTCCTCTTGAGAAAAGGCATGTACTAACCAAGATTTGACATCACTAAGGTGATGTATTTTGTATTATAAACCTGGTGCAAGGCATAAGACATTCCTCTTCAACACTTGCAAAATTAGAAACGAAAATACTCTCTCAAGTGCTTGCCACAACCTCTCTCAAGAACAAAGCTGTTGCAACCTCAAGGACCTGATCCAAGATCGAAGATATCTTAAGTCCTTAGGTTTGTTGAGTCTTTGTTATTTGTTCTTCATTATATCTCCTATCTTTCTTTGTTAGAAGCCATGTTTTAGGAAACCCAAAATCATAAACCCTCTAAGTTTGTGTCTCGGCTAGAGTTAGTCGAGTTGTAAAGCCTTTTTAATAGAGTTATTACAAAGTAGTTTGTAATAGTGTTATTACAAGTTAGAGTGATTGAAGTCTTCGTAATAGAGTTATTACAAAGTGGCTTGTGGTGAGAGTATCACAAGTTAGTTAAAGTCTTTGTAACTAGAGAGTCACAAAGTGGCTTGTGGTGAGTGTGAGCACGTGATTTTTACCTCGCTTAAATTACTCTTATAGAATTCCTTAAAATTATAATTTTTCCTTTTATTACTTGAATTTTTAGGGAATTAATTGCATGATTTTGTGTTTTTTTGCATTTTGTGCATTTTTAATTGATATAATTCATAAAAATATAAAATAGTACGCTTGCATTTAGGACCCAATTTTAGTATTTTTTTGTTAACATTACAGAAATGGAAGAAAATAACAAAAATAATCATTTTGCATTTTTACTTAGTTTTCTTTATAATTAGGATTTAGTTAATTTTAGAAAATTAATTAGTCAAATTAGGCCGTTGTTATTTTAATTTTGTATGTAATAAAAATTAAGATAAAAAATGAATAAAAAGAAAATGAAAGAAAAAGTTTCAAAAGGAATTAAAGAAGGACCAGCTTTTTGGGCTTGTTCCTTAATAGATCAGCAACCCCTTCCCTCAAAATTGGCTAACCCAAAAGAAACTCAGGCTCAACCCATAGCCTACCCGGTCCAGCCCCTGTATGGTTTAAATGGCATCGTTTGAAGTCCAAATAATCAGGACCGTCGAGGTCATCTGATCTAACGGTCCTGAAGCCCCCCTTCTTAGGTATATACATGTCCGAACAAGCCTCCCCTACCCCTATCACCGTCTCAGAGCACCCTAATAAACACCAGCGTAATGCCACCGCTCCCCCACCATCCCCCACCATCTGCCACCAGCCGAAAATCGCCTTCGCTGGCGGCAATTATCCAATGACCATGAAAATTACACCACTACCTCACCTCCTTCTCCTTATCACATATCTGACCTTCATTCCTCTCAAATCCCATCCTATCTCTTAGAATATTTGAATCAGTGGTCGCCGCCTCCGCCATGTCCGGCGGCGCCACCTCTAAACATTACCAAATTAATACCATAGCCTCCCATCCTTCTCCCCTCTCCAAATCTGACTCTAATTTCCCTCAAAACACACCGAAACCCTTCGAATCTTCATTTGAATACACGAACCCTAGCTGCCGCCTTTGTTCTTTAGTGGCGGTGCCACCATCAAACCTCACTGAAATTACCTTCCCGACCTTCTATTCCCAAACCCCAAACAAATTTCCCTCAAATCTAGCCATAATTGTACGAATTTTAGATCTAGGGTTTGGTTGTTGACTGGTTCAAGTTTCTGAAAAGGGACAATGTTCGAATTGGTTCCAAAATAATGCTATGTGTTTGTTCTTAGCAAGAAGAAGCACATAACATTGTTTGGGGACCAAGTTCGAAGTCAGTTAAGCTTGATTCAAATTCGCGTAAGTTTCTTCTTCTTATATTCTTCTTTTTACTATTTTTTTAGCTTTTGCTCAATTTCTTATTGATTCTTTTTCTCTAGTATATAATTTAGGGAATCTTAAAATTAATTCTGTTTGCTCCTTGAACTTTCTTTCTATGTTTTTATTATTTGTTCTGTTCATTAGAATTTGTCTCATAGTTTTCTTATATTTTTCTTGTTAAGTTTCCTTCCCTGATTTCGTTTGATTCATGTCCTGAGTGTTAATTTTATATTCAATATGTGATTAATTCGGTTTATATCCCTAGATTCCTGTTTAATCGATGATTGCCCAATAGTTGTTAATTTGAATTGATGAGGATTAATTTAGGATTAAGAATAGGTTTAGTTAATTGAAGTGTTGATTATTGCTGAATATTTTCCTGGCCTGTTTTTAGTTAACCATGGTCATTGTTGACCAAGTTCAAAGGGTTAGGGTTAATTTGATATGGTTTAGTAATTCAGGAGTAAGGACAGGGGTAGTATAGGCATTCCTTAATAAAAGAATAGTGCAGTAACTAGATAGAACCCCCTAGAACCTTCTAGGAGAGGTTATAATTTGAAACTCAGGAGTTTAAGAGTAGTAACATGGGCAACAAGCCAATAAGTAAAGGACTAAATAGTTAAAAAACTAAAAATAAAAGAGGGACTTAGGGGTAAAATAAAAATCTGAAGGCTGCCCTAAGCTTTGCCTATAAAAAGGCATGCCCATTGCCTTATTGAACAAGTTTTAAAATCTGAAAAAATCCACAAAAGTTTCTAGAAGCATTAGAGATTCAAAAACTCTAAAAATTTTGAAATTCAAATTCCAGATCTTAGAGAAATCAGCAAACTCAACAATTCAAATAAAAAACCCCTGGAAAATGTAACGACCCGACCGGTCGTTTTGAGCACTAGCGCTTCGTTCAGCAGTCGGAGGCCATGAACAGCTTCATTTAAAGTATTATGACTTGTACGCATGGTCGGAATTAAATTTCGTGAAATCCAGAGTTTATTTGGGAAGAGAACTCTCATTTCGAAAGCTTAAAGTTGAAAGAATGAGCTAAGATTTGAATTTCAAGTAAACGACCTCGGAATCGGGATCTGAAGGTTCCAGCAGGTTCGTATGATGATTTCGATCTTGGGCGTACGCCCGGATCGGGTTTTGGATAACCCGGGAGCATTTTGGCGCCTATTGTGGAAGTTAGCATTTTAGAAGAAATTTTATAAGTTTGGTTTGAAGTGCAT
>MU671938.1:74776-89490 GCA_026770625.1 Nicotiana glauca
AAGTCAATCAGACGTTATTTGATAGGTTTCGGTATCGGAAATAGAAGTTGAAACTTCAAAGTTCATAAAACTTGGATTTGGGTGTAGTTCATGATTATGGTGTTGTTTGATGTGATTTGAAGCCTCGAGCAAGTCCGAAATGTGTTTTGGGATTGGTTGGTATGTTTGGTTGGGGTCCCAGGGGCCTCGGGTGAAATCCGGGAGGTTAACAAATCAAAATTTGGATATTTAAAAAGGGGGCATCTGCTGCTTCTGTCAAAACCGCTTTTGCGGCTTTTGGACCGCAGAAGAGGCCCTGTTATCGTGGAAGCGGAAGGGGCCAGGCCCAGGGGAAACCGCAGAAGCGGACCCCAAGACCGCAGAAGCGGTAGGCCCAAACCGCAGAAGCGGTTCTATTTTCGCTTATGCGGACTCGCAGAAGCGAGTTCTGGACCGCAGAAGCGGCCCAGTCTCTTTGGCCATTTTCCGCATAAGCGGTCCTACGTCCGCTGAAGCGGAACCCGTAGAAGCGGGATTTCTTCCGCAGAAGCAGAAATTACAGGAGGCAGAGGGGTCATTTTAAAATCGGATTTTTGCTCATTTCTCTCATTTTCATCACTTCATTTGGCGATTTTGGAGCGATTCAAAGGAGGGTCTTCATCAACAATTTTAAGGTAAGTTATTCCCACTTATTGTGAGTTAAATACATTGATTATGTATGAGATTAAGCATGGAATTAG
Organism: Nicotiana glauca; assembly: GCA_026770625.1. NCBI lineage: Eukaryota > Viridiplantae > Streptophyta > Magnoliopsida > Solanales > Solanaceae > Nicotiana > Nicotiana glauca. Next base: position 75,496 of record MU671938.1, read on the forward strand.
TGTAAATATTGGGTTTTGGTGGAAAAACCTAGAAAATTATAAAATTGGATTTTAGCCACGATTTTGATTATGGAATTAGGATAAAATTATATATTTGAGACCCTAAGGTCTTGGGTAATCTTTACCTTCGAGAAAATTTGGATTTCCGGGCACGTGGGCCCGAGGGCATTTTGGTCATTTTACTAAACGAAGTTAGGAATTGTATAATTTGAATTGTTAGCGAGTATTTGAATATATTCTCATTAGTTTGCCGTTATTTGGCTAGTTTTGGTGCATTGTGCGTCGGTTCAAGCCTTCGGGAGGATGTAGAATGCCGGTTTCGAGTCTTCGGAGCGAGGTGAGTCTCCTTTCTAATTCTGTGAGGGGGAAATTACCCCATAGGTGAAGTAAATGATTTAGTGCTCCTATTTGTGGGGGCTACGTACGCACGAGGTGACGGGAGTCTGTGCGTAGCTACTATTATGCTATTGTCCGGGTAGATCAGGACCCAGAAAGCATGCTATACTTGAATAAATTATGGATTCATTAAGGACTTGAATTGTTTAAACCACCTCTGATTGTAAGCAAATTTAAAAGAGATTAAGAAACATTCCTGAATTGTTAAATAGAGAATTTTCTTAATTGAATAATTATTCCTCGATAAAAATTCTAGTTGGCCATCTGAGCACGTATATTATGTGTACCGCGTCGCATGGGTGATTCGCGAGCGGGGTAATAAATCACATCCAATAAATAATTTGGATTTTCTAAAGACTTAAGCTTCGTCTTTCTCAATTAATAAAATAGAATTGACTTCTTCCTGGATATTTGCTCCACGTTGACTTCCTGACTGTTTATCTGTCTGGTGTGTTTATTTTGGAACGTGCCGAACGCCTCAGCATATTAATAGATGCATCTATAGGCGCTCCGTCGACCCTCGGCAAGTGCACATTTATTTCTGTTGGAGCGGGCCGTCGCCTCGGTATGATTTGCGCATGCCTGTGTTGCTGCCTAAACTCGATTGAGTTATTGTTGCCCTTTTGTGGCTTACACATATTTGGATTTTGTTTTAAAGAGAAATACGGGAAATTTTCCTGTGAAAAAACTACGTGTTTATTTGTTTCCACTATTTGATTAGAACCATGTACATAAGGAATAAATCCACGGATTAATATGTGAAATAAGAATAAATGATCATTGGACCATTAGAGTGTGTCAAATTTGACCANTATTATTTATTTCATGTCCATTGTATTCCGGACAGAGGTTGTATTTTTATTTCATTATCAGTAGTCGCTCATGCACTTGTGACACCGGGTTCTGGGATGGTTTTCGAAAAGTGTGATTTAATTGTTATTGTTAATTTGAATTGAAGCAAAACCCCTTTATGTGTGAAAATAGAAGAAGATTTCTGGAATTTGATGTTTTTAAAAAAAAGGATTTTTAAATCGGTAAATCTAATTGGCTGGCCTGACAACGGTGTCCGGCGCCACCACGACCCTTAGTGGATTTTGGGTCCTGACAGAAAAACTACTGAAAACAAAAAAAACATGTTGTTCATCCAGTTCCAGCTGCTGAAATTCATTTTCAAGCCTTGAAATTAGTTGCAATTTATCTGTTGAAGATCACTTTGAATCATCATCATTTAGCTCTATGTTCAGCTTGGGTTTTGGTTGATTGAAGTTTCTTTTTTAAAATCTGCTACATCTTGTTCTTGTTCCTGGATTTATTTTGGATCTGCTATTTTCCTGTTGCAATTGAATCCGCTACGGTTTGCTGCTTAGCTGACGTTCACTTCTTCTCATTGTTCATTCTAATTCCAGGTATCTCTTGATCTCCTATGAGATGAATTCCAAACTTAAAGGCTGTAATTGATTTCCGTTGCACAATGATTCAAAGTTGTTTGTTGATTCAATATCTTGTTTAGTTTTGTTTAAATTTATAGATTCAGTAGTATAACATAATAGTATTCAGCATAATGCATTGATCTTCAACATGATGATGACTCCAGGAACTCATGTCATTCTCCTGTCTATTGGAAATTGATGAATTAGTTGGACTTTTGCTTAGTTATTTAGTACATTTATTAGTTTTAATCCTACTTGTAGATATCTATGTAATAAACTCTATTTGGACTGTATCCTTTTTGGTATTATTGGCCGTAGCTCAGTTTAGTTCTGACTTTTATCATATCAGTTTAGATGTTGAATTTGGAATAAATGTTAGTTTGAAACTGAGAATCAGCTTGTATGTTCATTATTAATGTTAAGTCAGGTGTTTTCTCCGGTTTAAAAATGCTAATCACTTCTATTTGCTATTAAATTTTAGAAATTAGAGTAATAACTCGTTAGCTTAAATCTGATCTAAATATGAATTTGAAATTTGATTTTTAAAATGAGCAAGTGTTTGGTTTGAGCAAATCAGTGTTGTGAGGCCTAGTTTTAAATTGGTATTGGATTTGGGCTAATTTATGAGCCAAGCATGACAGCCTTTCGTTTAAATAAGATTTAGGGCATAACTATATACTAGCAAGCCCAAGCATTACTAGCCTGTTGAACCAATGCATTTCGCTGAATTGTGGACTGTTAGGGACGACTCCAGATTGGGCTTGCGCTATGGCCCAACAGTGAACAACTTCGTATAAAAGCTGACTGAATTTTCCTCATTTTTGGGCTAGTTTCGAGGCCCAATATGATGAAGGCCCGAATTCATATTTAAAGTTGTTGGTTTAAGTTTGTAATGCAGGCTCGGGCCTTTCAAATTAGGTAGCAAACTTGAATTAAGGGGTTTTCAGTGATAGAGATCCCCTTGTTTAAGTTTGGACCTGATCATGAAGCCCGAACTTTCTTGAATGCCTTTAATAATAATGAATTCATAGTGCTAACTAATTGAGTTGCTGTAGAGACAATCATTAATAGAAAATAATAGTTCATTTTAGGATGATCCTTAAAATAACTTGAGGTGTGCCGCGCCAAATAAAATCAAAAATTGCGTGGCCCTCTTTAATTACTTCTTTAAAAATATTTAGAACTCGGGACGTGCCATTTAGCAAATTTTTATGGCCTCCCGCAAAGTTAATAACACGTTAATCGCTTTAGGCACGTTCTTTAATAATTTTACCTTCCTAAACTCGGGTGTGCATTTCATGTAACCCAAATCCAAATCCCAAAATTTTGAATAAAATGTGTCGAGGATCCGGGTGCCTTTCATGTGACGTGATCCAAAAACGTATTTTAAACAACGTTCAATTTCTTAAAAAATTTAATTAAAAGAGGTAAATAATTTTAAAATTGCACTATAGGATGACATGTATAAAAACCAGATTTTAGCCATTTATAATAGTTTAAGCGACCGTGCTAGAACCACAGTATCCGGGGGTGCCTAACACCTTCCCCCGGGTCAACAGAATTCCTTATTCAGAATTTCTGGTTCGCAAACTCCGTTCGGGAAGTCTAAATTTCCTCGATTTGGGATTCAAGATAGACTGGTGAATTGGGACACCAAATGCCAAGCCTATCCCAAGTGGAGACTCTGAAATAAATAAATAATCCCATTTCGAATAATATCACTTAAAATGGAAGAACTCCCTTATACACTATCCTTCGGGGAAGGTGTGTAAAAAAGGAGGTGTGACAGCTCTGGCGACTCTGCTGGGGATACAAACCCAGAACTTCGGTTCAGGGTTTAAGAATTCGAGCTTAGAATAGCTGTTATGATTGGCTTTATTTGTTATCTGATTTTCCTACTTGTTTCATCCTAATTTGCTAAATGCTTTACCGCTTTGATATTTGGTGAATTGTATATATAAATTTCTACGAAACCCTTCCTCTCTCTGAGTCTTCTACATCATGGAGAAGGGTGCACTTCGTGTGACTTCTCTTCTGTTTAGAGTCTTATCCCATTTTAGAACGAGGTTCGGACAAGTTGCTAAGCCGGCGGAGCTTCTGTATCCCCGGTACGCTGCCCCTCTGACTCGAGTTGTCCGCTCGGGTAAACCAGGTCTAGAACAACAAACCCAGGTTTTAAACCTAGTACAACAAAGCCTCATGCCGGATCCCTAGCAGGAACGCTTGTTTGCATCACGTGCATTTGACTTAGGGGACTCAACATAGGAGTTGGGTCCGTCTAGGACAGGTGACCTGAAATGAAAAGACCATCCTGATGCATCTTACGTTCTACTTGTGCATTTATTTGCTTTGGAATTGCATGTTGACCGGCTTGTACATAATGAGAGAAAATTGAGAAAAATAGCAGTGTTAGGGCTAAGAAAGGGTAACCACTTGTTTGGAAAAAACCAATGCCCAAATAGTACCAAAATACTGTCGGATTTTTGGAAAAAATAAAAAGAGGAAAATATTTGAAAAAGATAAAAAAAAAAAAGATTTTTAACAAATATTAGGTTTTGAAAAAAAGATTTTTAACAAATATTAGGTTTTGACAAATCGGCCCAAACTACGTCAGTTTGATTCTCACCGGATGTGAGATACGTAGGCAACCCTCATCGGGTCCAACTTCCCTTTTGGCAAAAATAGCCAAAAATGCCAAATTTTAATTTTTTATCACAAAATAAGTCGGGTGATGCCGTTCTTATTTAAAATAAGCCGAACGTCCCCCAAAGGACGCCTGGAGACTATTTTTGCAAGAACAACCACCCTGAGTCATTTTAAACGGTTAGCGAGCACAACCTTAAAATCTTCTTTCCCGAAGTGCTGAAAGGTCGTATCCGCAAAACCCTGTCCTTGTTTTTCCTAAAATAAAAGTTTTGAAAAACAGCCACTTTTTCTTTTGGGTCAAAATAAAGCCTTAAGTCATTTTAAATAAATGTGCAAGATGAGTGCAGTTGACATTGAATCCTTCTCAGTCCTGAGTGAGATCCCTTTGAAGCTCCACATGTGGTGGAATGACCTAGGAAATGGTAGCAGAGAAACGGTGGAAAAGATTCTAGGTGGCCTGGTCGGATTGTTAAACATTAAGCCAAGGCCAGATATTATTGAAGCATTGATACCTTTTTGGGACCCAACTCGCAACGTGTTCCGATTCTTAGACTTCGAGCTTACACCAACATTAGAAGAGGTTGCAGGGTATGCAAGACTTAACGGAAACCTCAGGGGTCGATATCCATTGGCACCGAGACAGGTAACTCTACACAGATTTTTGGACTTATTGAGTATCAGCCGGGATGTTCAGGATAAGAATCTATCAGAAGGGTATTGTACACTCCACTTCTTGTACCACCGATATGGTAGCCTGCAAGGTTTTGAGGAGCCCAACACTGGTTTGACACACGCTGGAAACAAAGATAAGTGGAAGGCACGATGAGGATTAGCTTTCATGGTAGCTTTCTTGGGAGTCGTGATCTGTCCCCGAAAAGATAGTCACATAGATATCGACCTCGTAGGAATGCTAGATGTGGCTATAAATAAAACTAACAGCACTGTGGTTCCATTGATTATGGCTGAAATGTATCGAGCTTTGACCAAATGTCGAGAAGGGGGTAAATTCTTTCAGGGTTGCAATTTGTTGCTACAACTATGGATACAAGAGCACCTATGCCAAGAGACTGGGTACATGAACTATGGTTTGACCGGGTTGAGCTGTATTGACAAATTTAAAACCCGAATAATAGGCATTGAATTCCCTGAGGGTATCGAGGCTTGGCTATCATGTTTGAGATCTTTGATTGCTGACAAAATTGAGTGGACTTTCGGGTGGCTTTCCGTTACTGAGGCAGTATACATGTCAGCTGAAGTAACCTATATTCTCTTGATGCGCATTCGGAGTATCCAACCCTATGCTCCCTATCGAGTTTTGTGGAAACTGGGAAGATTCCAAACCGTCCACGATGACGAAGATCTGAGCAAACAAGTCATCGAACTAGGCTCGAAAGCTACATTTTTCGAGGGAAAAATCCACCAGATATGGAATGAATGTAGATATCTTGAGCCTAAAACCATAGTGCGGGATCGGGCTAAGGGCGAAGTGGACCCCAAATACTCGATCTGGTTTGGCAAAAGATTTCAAATTCCTGAGAGACCCACCAAAAGGCCACATGTACAGCAATTTATTGATAGGACCCAGGTACAATGGGATTGGCTAGCCAAGGAAAAGGAATACAGGGCCCGAATAGGAGCATTGGAAAAATAGGTTAAGGATCTTCGATTTGAAATCAGCTTGCAAGTCGCAGCCGATGAAGGGGACAAAAAGAAACTGACCCAAGAGAATGAGGCTCTTAAGGCTCAAATCCGACAAATGAAAATAGCTACTAAAAATCAAGAAAGAAGTCACTCCAATGAAAGGTTGATAAATAGGCTGAAAAAGCAAGTTTTAGAGTGCTAGGAAGAGTTAGAGAAATCTGAAGGGAATATAGCAAAACTCCGGACACAGTGGGCAAAGAAGACAGAGGAAAGGGCCCAGTTTGTGCAACAAATGAAAAGAAATTATGAGGGAACTATTACTAATCTGAAAAGAAAAGTGAATACCTTTAAAGACGAGGCAGCCCAGCGGGACAAAGAATTTCAGGCTGAGAGGGAACATTCCTATAGGCTAATGGTCGAGATGGAGAAAGAAATAAAGCTGTTACAAGACCATCGCTTCCATGACTCCCATGTGCTAGAGGCCCGCAACCAGCAGATAAGCAGACTACTTCAGGAAAAGGGCCGGATCAGAGAAAGAATTAGAGCCATTGCGAATTATATTGTCATGAAATGTCACGCAGGGAAAAGAATGAGTCGCACTACCTTCTTTGCTATAGTAATGATTTGTGTTCGGCAAGTTATGAATAATTTGGAGCAGTTACAAGGGGGTCTTGCACGTAGGCCCGCAGCAATGCTGCACGCCCCGCGGGCCCCAGGATTTGAAGATTTAATGTATTCCTAGTTATCGAGTCTGTATTTTGTTATTTTGAGTCTGTTTTATAATTTTCCCTTTTAAGAAAAGCAAATAGTCTAGTATCTTTGTAATCAAAGTTTTATTAATGAAAAAATGAAAATTTCCAAAAATTATTTCCTTATTTTTGCATTTATTTGCAAGAACTACGCTTGGTCTGATTCATGTGGGGTCATGATGCGTAAGCAATCTCCATAAGATTCGACTGTAACCCTAAGAAAAAAGAAAAATACAAGTGAAGGAAATAAAAGGAAAAATCAAGAGTGGAAAGGAAACGCAGAAAAGAGAAAATAAGAAAACCAAGAAAGAAAAGAAAAATGGAGAGGAAAGAAAATAAAAAATGCAACCGTGGTAAACATGCAGATATTCGTTTAACTGTATAGGTGCATCACACCCTAATGTGCGATTACCTATCTGTTACTTGTCTCAAACTAACCGTTTGTTGCTGTCAAATTTCCAGCTTAGGTTTATAGAAACGGTGGTTGGTTTTTGGTAAACTGGCATCGCATCGGTATTTTACCAGATCAAAAGGAAATATAGAAATGTCATCTGGAATGACCTTGCCACTAATTCTCATCACAGATGATTGCCCAATCTCAGGGATCCCGGCCTCTGAGTCTGCCACAGCTAAAGAAAACCGAATATTACGTCTTCGAGTTATAAAGATATGGGATGCATGGACTAGTGGAAGAGAGCCTCCAAATGCTATCCCCGGCTTTCCTGAGTTGTTCTCGAGATCCGGGGATACTTCTAACATCCCTATCAGTCATTCGAATACCCCATTGGGACAGTCCACCATGTCTGCTCACTTTATAGGAACACCTTCTAAGGTATGCCCCTAGGTTTTTACATTAGGAGTAGCTCCCAATATCTTTACCGCTCCACCATGCTCCGCTACCACACAACCTTCACTACCTAGGCCTGCTATTGATCCATCGGCCTTCACTTTCCAAAATCCTATTTTTCAAGCGGATCCTCCTCAATATCCCACATACACTTACTCCCAACCACCCCCGTTTAGCTTACACCTGGACAAGACAAAACTCCTAAAATGCCTGAGCAGGATGAGATGGCAAAAAGGATGAGGAGTTTAGAACAGAGTTTGAAAAATATGCAAGGTTTAAGCGGGCAGAAGTGTGTTTCTTATAATGATCTATGCATGTTCCCTCACGTGCACTTTCCCATGGGATTCAAAATGCCGAAGTTTGAGAAATATGATGGGCATGGAAACCCTATTGCTCACCTTAAAAAGTATTGCAACCAATTGTTTGGGGCTGGCGGAAAAGAGGAGTTGTTAATGACTTACTTCAGAGAAATCTTGGTAGGCATAGCTTCAGAATGGTACATGGATCAGGACATATCTCGATGGCACATTTGGGAAGATCTTGCCAGAGATTTTGTTCGACAATTTCAGCACAACATAGACATTGCACCAGACAGGAACTAATTGGCGAATCTAAAGAAGAAATCCTCAGAAAACTTCGGGAATATGCAATTAAGTGGCGCGAGCAAGCATCGACGGTAAAACCTCCAATGGATGAAGTGGAAATGGTCACCGTATTTCTTCAGGCCCAGGAAGTCGATTACTTCCAGAACATGATGTCGGCTAAGGGCAAACCTTTTGCAGAGGCAATCAAGATTGGTGAGATGGTAGAGAATAGTTTGAAAACGGGTAGAATCTTGAGCCAGTAAACCATCAGAGAAACCTCCCAATCCATTCAAGGTGGTTCTGGAGGAATGGCTAAAGGAAAGAAGAAAGAAGAAACGTCCATGGCAGCATCAAGGGCAAGGAGGCATCGCGCTCCCAGACCTATGTTTTCTGAAAGAACCACTCAACATTACTACCCTCATCATGATATGGCTTATGCTCCTCCACCTTATGCGGTCATGAACGCTCAACCCTTTGCCCGGCCGCAGCCACATGCCAATAGAAATCAAGCTCCATTCCCAAGAAATCAGCCTCCCCACCAGAACCACTATAATCCTCGACCTCCGCAGAATAACTTTCGCCCTCGGGAACCACCCAGGAGACCAAATTTTACACCAATCGGTGAAGCTTACTCCAGTCTGTTCCCGAAGCTTGTTCAAATGAATTTTCTGCAGCCCATACCTCCAAACAGGCAAAACCCAGAATCACCCTCCTATTAGTGGGGTGTCCGATGTGCTTATCACTCAGGAGCTGAGGGGCATGATACAGAAAACTGTTGGATATTGAAAAGAGTCGTGGAAGACTTGATAGAGCAAGGAAAGATAGTGCTTTGGGACGAAGAGTCCCAAATGTGGCCAAAAATCCTTTGCCAGCCCACAATAATGGGCTTGTAATTGGGATGATCTGTGAGGATAAAGAATTCGATCCGGCATTAAAGGCCATCATTGCTATTGCTGACGTAGAAAGAAAGCCAGGGGTTTCCCCAAGGCAAGATAAAGGGGAGAAGAAAAAGAAAGTCACCAAGACGGAGCCAGAAAAGAAATATGAAACCAGAACAAAAGCGATACCTCCCAAGGATGGAATTCCCAATGTCCTACAAAGCCGTCAAGAGAAGAAGCTGATTGTGAGCCCTCCTAAGAAATTGGAAGTGAAAAAGGGAATACAAGTGTACGTGCCCAAGCAAGCCTATGTGGTGCGGGGGACAATCAAACCACCTCGGCTGAGTGAGCCAGTGGTTATTGGACGCATACCACAGAAGCCTATGACCAACCCTGCTGCAGTGCCGTGGAATTATCATCAGACGGTGGTTACGTATAAAGGGAAAGAGATCTTGGGAGAGCTTCCAAAAAATGTTCCCACTGAAAAGTACTCAAACATAGAAGAGGTAAACAATGCTACCAAAAGGCGTTTCCCGCCTAAGAAATCTGTGAGTTCTGAGAAAGCAGAAGTTTTCTTTCAAAAGATGAAAATGGCTGACTATGAGGTGGTTGATCAGTTGTGAAAATGTCCTGAACAAGTGTCTGTACTGTCATTACTGTTGAAACCCCCTGAGCATCAAAAGGTGTTAATGAAAACTCTAAATGAAGCCTACATGCCAGTTGAAACTTTGGTGGAACAACTTGAAAGAATGGCAGAAAGATTCTTTGCTGTCAATCAGATCTCGTTCAGCAAAAATGACTTGCCTCCAGAAGGAGCTACTCATAACAAAGCTTTGCACTTGACTGTCAAGTGTGAGGGATATTATGTAAAGCGAGTCATGGTAGACGGAGGCTCGGGTGTTGACATTTTCCCACTCTCCACACTGCAACGTATGGAAAATGGGACTGGAAGAATTCATCCCAACAATGTCTGTGTGAGAGCCTTTGACGACATCAAAAGAGATACCATCGGGGAAATTGACCTGATCTTGACCATCGGACCAGTGGACTTCGAGGTGACATTCCAAGTGCTGGATATGGATACCTCTTATAATTTTCTTCTGGGAAGGCGTTGGATCTTTGCCGCTGGAGCTGTGCCTTCTACCCTCTACCAAATGGTGAAATTTGAATATGAGGATCAGGAAATTGTGGTCCATAAAGAAGATGAACAGTCGATCTATCAGGACCCATCTGTCCCATGCCAAGAAGTGAGAGATGGCAGCGAGCACATAGTCTACCAAGCATTTGAGGTTGTGGTGGCGGATCAGCATGAAGAAGGAAACTCTTGCCCTCAACCTTACCTATCCAATGCCTCGATTATGGTGGCCAAGGAAATGATCAGACATGGTTTCAAGCCAGGAAAAGGACTTGGAAAGTCTCTACAAGGAATATCTGAGCTGGTGACTCTGCCTACGACCGAAAAGTTCTTCGGGATAGGTTTCCATCCTACCCCAGATGATGTAAGGTGGGCAGATGAGAGAAAGAAGGAAGGATGGGTTTGGCCACAGCCATTGCCACATCTGTATGAAACCTTTGTCAAGCCTAAGTACAGTGAAGAGGAAGATGATGAGGTTTTCACAGCTGAAGAAATTGAGGAAATATGTGGGGCAATGAGAAAAGTACTCTACGAAACCCACATGGTTCAGCCGGGAGAGGGCACCAGCACCGCTGAGATGTTATACATGGGACCAAGCGCCAAGCTTCAAAATTGGAAAGCTACGCCATTTCCGATCAGGTGTGAGTCCCGGTAGACCTGTCCTGCTACTTTTTCTACATCCCGAGTTATTCCAGGGTGTAACTCAGATGTTTCTTTTAGTTTCTTGTCTTTAAATTCCCAATGTAAACCCTATTATCTTCCCAATTCCAAGAAATGAAATCAATATTTCATCGTTCGTTTTTCTCTTTATTCTTTCTAATTTTCTTTATTTTCCTCTTTTATTTCTTTTTCTTTTCAGTTATAATAATGTGGCTTTAAATAACATGACATGCTTGCGAACTTCATGCCCAGATCCAAACACGTTGTCTAATTGTAAAATAATGAACCAAGAACCGGAATATGATGAAGAAGAGGCTTTAGGGAAATAAATCGAGAACAGAAACAATTTGAGAATAAACCTAAGCCAAGTTTGAATGATACTGAGTCGGTTAACTTGGGAACTTTTGAGGAATTCCGGGAAACCAAAATAAGCATTCACACAGATAAGAAAACCCGAGATTCAATAATCCAACTCCTATTTTAGTTTAAATATGTGTTTGCTCGGTCGTATGATGACATGCCAGGGCTAAGTGTTGATCTAGTGGTGCATAAGTTGCCAACTTACCCTGATTGCCCTCCGGTCCAGCAAAAGCAAAGAAAGTTTAAAACTGTTATCAGTGATAAGATCAAAGAAGAAATCACGAAACAGTTGAAAGCAGGGATAATCCGGGTAGTTCGGTACACTACATGGTTGGCTAATGTAGTCCCAGTTCCGAAAAAAGATGGGAAGACCCGGGTGTGTGTGGACTACAGAGATTTGAATAGGGCAAGCCCCAAAGACAATTTCCCTTTACCCAATATCCACATCCTTGTTGATAACTGCGCCAAGCATAAGATACAGTCCTTTGTGGATTTCTACGCAGGATATCACCAGGTGTTGATGGATGAGGAAGACGCAGAAAAAATGGCCTTCACCACACCCTGGGGTACATACTGTTACCGGGTTATGCCATTTGGTCTGAAGAATGCTGGAGCGACCTATATTAGGGCCATGACTGCCATCTTCCATGATATGATGCATCAGGATATAGAGGTGTATGTGGACGACGTAATAATCAAGTCCCGAACTCAGGATGACCACATTCGAGATTTGAGAAAGTTCTTCGAGCGATTGCGCAAGTATGATCTGAAGCTGAACCCGGCTAAATGTGCATTTAGAGTTCCGTCGGGCAACTTCTGGGCTTCATAGTCACCAGGAGAGGCATCGAGTTAGACCCAACAAAGATAAAGTCTATCTGGGATTTGCCTCCTCCAAGAACTAAGAAGGATGTGATGAGCTTGTTGGGTATATTAAACTATATCAGCCTATTCATTGCTCAACTGACTTCCACATGTGAGCCCATATTCAAGTTGTTGAAGAAAGATGCATTAATCAAATGGACGGATGAATGTCAAGAAGCCTTCGACAAGATCAAAGAATATCTATCAAATCCTCCAGTCTTGGTCCCACCAGAGCCCGGGAGACCTCTTTTCTTGTATCTGACAGTATTGGAAAACTCTTTTAGCTGTGTCCTCAGGCAACACGATGTAACCGGGAAGAAAGAACAAGCAATCTACTACTTGAGCAAGAAGTTCACCAGTTATGAAGCAAAATATACTCTGTTGGAAAGAACCTGTTGCACCTTGACTTGGGTCGCTCAGAAGCTAATACACTATCTGCAAGATTACACCACCTACCTCATAACTAGGTTAGATCCGTTGAAATACATATTCCAGAAAGCAATACCCACAGGGAGGTTAACAAAATGGCAGATTTTGCTCACTGAATTCGATATACTCTATGTCACTCGCTCAACAATGAAAGCCCAAGCGTTGGCAGATCATTTGGCTGAAAATCCGGTTGATGGGGAATACCAACCATTGAGCATTTACTTCCCAGATGAAGAGGTAAATTCAATAGAAGCAATCTCTGAAGACACTCATGCTTGGAAAATGTTCTTCGATGGAGCGGTGAACGGCAGAGGTGTGGGAATTGGAGCAATCTTGATCTCACCTACTGGTCAACACTACCCGGCTACAACCAGGCTTCGGTTCTTCTGTATGAATAATACCGCTGAGTATGAAGCCTGCATAATGGGTCTGAACATGGCAATTGACCAAGACATCGAAGAGTTATTAATCATGGGGGACTCTGATTTGATTATCCGGCAAGCCCAGGGAGAGTGGGAGACCCGAGATGTTAAGCTCATTCCCTATCGGCAACATATGGAAGATCACAGCAAGCGGTTCAAGTCGATAGAATTCAGGTACATTCTTCGGTGTCACAATGAACTAGCTGATGCACTCGCCACTCTAGCTTCGATGCTGCCTTACCCAGGTAATGCCCATATTGATCCTTTGGAGATTCAAATCAAGGAAAGGCATGGTTATTGTAACACGATTGAAGCGAAGCCAACCATCCAGCCATGGTATCACGACATTAAAAGGTTTTTGAAAACTCAAGAATACCCTGAGCAAGCTACTGGAGATCAAAAGAGAAACATTAGTCGGCATGCGAGTGGTTTCTTCTTGAGTGGTGATGCCTTGTATAAGAGGACCCCAGACCTTAACTTGTTGAGATGTGTTGACACCGAGGAAGCCGGAAGAATTATGCATGAGGTACATGCGGGAGTGTGCGGACCTCATATGAATGGGTATGTTTTGGGAAAGAAAATCCTTCGAGCAGGACATTATTGGATAACTATGGAGAAGGATTGCTTTAGTTTTGTCCGAAAATGCCATCAGTGTCAGGTGCACGGTGATTTGATTCATGCATCTCCAATAGAACTACATCCTATGTCAGCACCTTGGCTATTCATTGCTTGGGGCATGGATGTCATTGGGCCAATCGAGCCAAAAGCCTGAAACAGACATAGATTCATACTGGTTGTGTAAACACGTGATTTTTGACCCTCCCCGAGAATTTTCACATTTTTAGCATAAATATTTAATTTAGGCCTAATATAGCTATTTTAGCTAATTTTGACCATTTTACTTTATTTTCATCAAAAAACGAAAATTACAAAAATGATATATAAATTTTAGTTTAT
>MU671940.1:0-16176 GCA_026770625.1 Nicotiana glauca
TTTCCTCCAATGTCGGAGTAAGCTCGAAGTCCGAGAAATGAAACACATTATGTGCCGGATCCCAACAAGTAACCATGGCTTTGATGATATCTCCTCGAGGTGCTATATCAAGCAATCCTGTAAGATCCTTTAAGTATTTTTTCTCTTCGTCTTGTCCATCTTTTCCCAGATCATTCCACCATAGACGTAACTCCAAAGGAATTTTATTTATGATTGAGAAAGGTTTATTTTGAATCGTGCTCATCCTGCACATTTATTAAGATAATTTAATCACTTATCCTAAAAGACAATATTTATTACAATTTTCTTTTTCGAAAACAAAATTCCGGCATTGCTAAACAAATTCAAAATTTGATATATTTTTGCTATTTTCGCAAAAGGGTGTGGTTGGACCCAATGAGGGTTGCCTATGTATCTTACACGTGGTAAGAATCAAACCAGTGTAGTTCGGGCAAATTATGTTTTAGACCAAATCACTTTTTTTTTTTTTGGCAAAATTGAATATCCAAACTATTTTTTGAAGACAAGATTTCTATTTTTTTTTGGCAAATTCAAATAACAATATATTTTTTTTATATTTATTTCCATAACCCAAAAACAAATTACTAAAAATCAGCAATTTTCTTAATTTCGCCAGAGTTTTGACAATTTCTGAATGTCGGTTTTTCTTCTAAAATTAACAATTGTTATTTTTCTTTTCCTTCCCCTTAATTCTTTTCCTAACTGGTCAGCATGTTAGCCCGAGACAAATAAATGCAATATATAATCATGATGGTCTTTTCATATTCAGGTCACCTATCCTAGACGGACCCAACCCCTGTGTTGAGTCCCCTACNTGCGGGATCATCCGGCTTAGTATCTTGTCCGGCCTATTTTCTTATTTTGGGTATGACACCAGCAGAATGGGGAGTCTCAACCAGTAAGCACATCCCCGGAGGTAAGAAGAGAAGGTTTTTCGGCACAATTTTTATATACAATTCACGTAATATCAAAGCGTTAAACGTTTAGCACATTAATCAAAATATAATAAAATCAGATATAAACAAATACATCAATTTAACTGAGCTCTAATTCTTAAACCCTGAACCGAAGTTCTGGGTTTCTTATCCCCAGCAGAGTCGCCAGAGCTGTCACACCTCCTTTTTTTTCCAGCTTTTACACATGCACCCTATTTTGATTTTACTACACCCCCGGGGAGGGATATAATAACCAAAAGGGAAGGAGTTTTTTCCACTTAAAGGACAGTCGGAACGGGATTTATTTATTAAGACTCAGAGTCGCCACTTGAGAGATTAATGGTGTCTCAAGTCACCGATTGAATCCCGAACCGAGGAAATTATGACTCTGTTACAGTCCGCGAATCAGAAATCCGGATAAGGAATTCTGTTAACCCGGGAGAAGGTGTTAGGCACTCCCGGATTCCGTGGTTCTAGCACGGTCGCTCAACTGTTGTATTTATTTTTATCTGATTTATATGTTTTGCTTTTATGTGCCTTTATTAGTGTTTCGCTTTATCATTTTTAGAAGAATTGCAACGTCGCGAAAATGCATTTCGAGTCACACCGTACCAGTACGCCTGTGACTTTTAATACATTTCAACTTCGTTGAGATTTGGATTTGGGTCACATAAATGTGCACCCATATTAGGAATGTATATTAAATTATGCCTAATGAGGTCTACTCTTATTAATATTTGGGAAAGATCGTGAAATTGTCTAAACGATCCCTCCAAATCTATACTTTAGTTATTATTTGGGGGCCCCGTGTGTTTCACATTTGTAACGAGGCTCATCCCTTATTTTTAAAGGTCAATCCTATTTGTGCACTATATTATCTATTTCTGTTTTTTCCGTCCTAATATAATTGTTTTCGTATTAATTTCAGATTATTGTGTATGTCCAGGCCATATTTTATTATTGGGCCTGGACCTCGTACTGGCTCAGCAATTTGCAGCCAAGCGAAACTGGGTTTCTGCAACCCAACACTCATTTCCTTTCCCATTTACAGGCATAATTGCCATTTCAATTTGATCAAGGCCTGATTTCCAGTTGAGGCCCAAATTATTCATATTTAAAGCAGAGTAATGACTAACTAGCATTTATAACAACACATATGAATATGTGGCAATCAGTATTAATAACTAACTGTTTTTGTAAACGCCAATTTGCATTTAATCACTACTGATTTCAATATTTAACAATTAATTAAGAACTCTAACACGATAGTTTATATTGATGTTATTATTCAACTAGCAGAATCTGCTATTCATATCGTTAGTGAGACACTAATTGCAGATTTTTTTTTTTGTCGCTTTTATTTAGCTGGGGAAAACAGTATTCTAATTTTTAACTAAGCATGCTCGAATTACTGTTATCAGGTTATCAAATATCAGAATCTTAAAGCAAATTTATAGCTAAATTATTTTAAGTTAGGACAAACAGTAATACAGTTTGAAATTCAAAACTACTTATACTTTTCCAATTAATTGATCCAGATTCGAAACTGGATTAAAAGAACGTCCAGGTATTAATACTTCACATCTAATTTATAATAGTTATAAATCCAGGCGATTTAACTAAATTTAGACCGGTTTTAATCTTAGATTTAGGTGATCATCTCTACCTAGCTTATTTATACTATTGTTTATATCACTATTGTTATTACTGAATTTAAAGTATACTTCCAGTCAATTACTTTTACAACCAGATCCTAAATGAATTACAGAGATCTAGGCACTCGAAATTACATAACGAATAGAATAGATACACAATGAATAACTAGAACGTGATTAACATTTTTATTTCTTCAATCAACAGCTCAATTACAGCTCCAGGACATAGTAGTGTACCTGGTTCAAGTAACAAATTGATGAGTCTAGAGTTGGAGAAGAAGGAGAATCAGCAACAGCAACAACGATATAGCAACAGCAGCAGAAATGAATCAACACAGCAACTACCAAACTCCAGAATATAACCCAACAAATTAACCCAAGCAAATTGGAAACCCAGCAAAGTCGAACAAAACCAGTGAAGAACGACCAACAGAGATTCCCAGAATAACACTCGAGTTAACAGCCAATTGAAAAACAATAGCACTTCAGTGTATAGATTTCAGAACTTTCAGAACTCTAATAATTCTAAATTCCCTTAATCTCTCCAAGTTTCAAACTCTAAAATTCTGAACCTTTTTTATTTTCGAACCTCCCTTTTTTTTTTCCCCATTAAATTAGGCCTGAAACAGCCTATTTATAGAGTAGAATGGGAGGGAAATTTGAATTAATTATTCAGATTTCCCACCCCTACTCTTTTTCAATTATTTCAGTTAAGTATAGGGTGTTTTTAATAAAAATGCACTTGAACCCCTGCTAGAAGGTTCCGGGTTATTCTATACTGTTCTATTGGATGATAATGCCTTTACTGCCCTCACTTACTAAGGATTATTGCTTATTCACCATTTAACTATGCCTGGTTTACCCTCTATTATTCACTTAATTACAGTAAAACCAGGTCTCATTGTCATTTATGCCCTCACTACCTCTATATTATTCTCAGAAATACCAATTCCCATTCCCCTTTTACCCCTTATACTTATATATTATTCACCCGACCTGCCCTTAGGTCTGTTAAGATCTAGGGTGTTCAGCCTTGTATTAAAAATATAGCCACTAACTAAAACTTTATTTTTTAACCCTTTTTTAGACTAAGTAAGATTTATAGAACTAACCACTTTCAGAAATGGACACAAATGGCCTTAACAGTCAAAACTCACACTGTCGCGACAATAACCTATTTTATTTGCACATATAACCCTACTGTGACTAAGTGTTCAAAGTTCAGAAAACCACACATATAAATCATATTGCAAAACTAACCACTTTCATGTAATTTGCAAATATAACCCTAATTTCAACTAATTTTAACTAATCAGAATTCAGAGAGACAATAGATAATGGTTGAATCCTAATCAATCAAATCCTTAATCGAAACAGGTTCTATTACACAAAAACCATCAAGCAGCTAATTAGCATGTGATTTGACAGGATAGCTTTAACTTAAAACTAACAGAATACTTAATCAAACACAAAGAAATCATGCAAAGATTCAGGTTTTAAACAACGTAGAAGAAGAAGCATAGAAACGAAGATGGTTCAGATATACTTAGCTTTTGGGGTTTCTTTTCCTTTTCTTTCCTTTTCTTTCTTTCTTTCTTCTTCTTCTCTTTCTTTTCTTCATTATTCTTCATTTTTCTTGGTTCTCCGATGATTCAGAGATTCTGGGTGTCTCTTTTTTTTTTTTACAGTAGATCTTCCGGGCAGACCCCAGGAATCTAGTTTGGATGTGGGAAGGATGTATTTTGAGACTAGGGTTGTGGTTTTTAAAAGGTTTTGATTTGGATGTCCGTCGGAGTAGGGTTCCGGCGAGACATTTTTGAAGATTCAAGGAGTTAGGCTGTGATTCGAAGGACGAGACTCAGGTAGGGTGAAAGAGGAGTTTCAGGTGATTCTAGGGTGTAAATATGGGAGGCTGGTTCATACTTGGGTGGTTGCCGGCTAGGGTTCCGGCGACGGAGTTTCAAGAACTGGGGGGAAATGGTGTGATATCTGGGTGAGGTTAATGGGATAGGGTGTTAGAAGAGGAAGAAGGGAAAGTTCAGGGATGAAGGCCTGAGCCGGAGACGATGAACAGAGGTAGACCACCGGTAGGGTTCCGGTGGTCTTGTGGAGAGGGAGATGGGAGAAAGGGCGGTTAGGGTTTCTGAGTATGAAGGGGTGTGTTTGTATAATGGGTGTAATGAACGAAGGGTGTAATTATATATTGAATATGTGTTGTTGATTGTCAGCCGTTAGATTAGATGAGACGAACGGCCCAGATCACTTCCCCCTTTAAACGACGTCGTATGTTTTAATTGAAGCTTTTATCTCATCCGTTAGATCAATCTTTTGGACGGTTGAGATTCATTTAACTAAACTGCGTCGTTTGGCTTAAGTGTGACATCAATTGTATCCGTTAGATTAATTGAACAGACGGCTGTGATTGCTTCTTTATACGGTGTCGTTTTGTTTACTTAGTAACCGCCTTTCCTTGTCCGTTTGATTGAATATACCAACGGTCCAGATTCAATTGCTTTAAACGTCGTCGTTTTATCCTTACCAAGGCTGGCCGGTTGGATTTCAAAATTGGGCCAGGTCTTGTTAGATGTATTAATTGGGCTAGCCTTTGTAATTGGCCCAAATGTCATGTATTCTTATATTTTTCTTGCATTTATCTTATTTTATTTTGTATTTTAACTTGTATTTAATTAATTATTTTCTGTATTTTTGTATTTTATACCCGTTTTCCTTGGTATTTTTATTACTGATGTATTTTTCCTTTTATTTTGTATTTTCTTGGATTTTTCTAATTTCTTAGTAATTACCCTACATTTTTGGTATTTTTCTGATTAATTTCATTTTGTATTTTTTTGTTTTAATTTTTCTCACTTTATTTTCAACAAATTAAAGCACATACTGATACTTTCTACACAATAATCAACCAATTTCAATCAAAAATTATTTTTTGTATTTTATTTTGGAATTAATTGCTTGGGGCAAAAATCACGTGCTCACATTTGGTTTAATCACTTGGGCTTGACCACTTTTTTCAAGAGGTATAGGCCTCAGTTCTCTAACGAGCAAGCCCATGCCCCTTTTTATGACTGTGTGTGTTTGGGCCTAGGCTGATATTTGAGGCTGGCCAGTTTTGATGTAGACCTGAATGCAATTTTTCTCCCTTTGTGTTTTAATCCAGTAATAAGTTAATTAGGACTCTTACTTTATTTTAGAGACAAATAAAAAATAGAAAATCATAGTTCTTTTAGGATTGGCCTTTTAAATAACAGAGTGAGACGAGCCTCGCCCAGGTAAATGCATGAATTGCGGGGCCCTCGTTAAATGTATACTAAAATACTCAGATTTCGGGACGGGCCGTTTAGTGAACTTCATGGCTTTCCCCAAAGATAATAATGTGTTAGTCTCTTTAGGCGCGTATTTTAATAACATTATCTCCCTAAACTCGGGTGCACATTTATGTGACCCAAATCCAAATCTCAGCGAAGTCGAAATATGTCAATAACCACGGGTGCATTGATGTAACGTGGTTCGAGATGTGTTTTCATGACGTTGCAATTCTCGTTAAAAATATTAATAAATAAAAGTGGTTAAAAGTTAAAATTTGCACATAGTTTCATAATTGTTAAAATCAGATAATTTAAGCCAAGTATAACAGTTGAGCGACCGTGCTAGAACCACGGAACTCGGGAATGCCTAACACTTTCTCCCGGGTAAACATAATTCCTTATCCGGATTTCTGGTTCGCGGACTGTAATACAGAGTCAATCTTTTCCTCGATTCGGGATTCAAACCGGTGACTTGGGATACCATAAATCTCCCAAGTGGTGACTCTGGATCTCTTAATAACGAACCCTATTTCGATTGTCCTTTAATTGGAAAAACTCCGTTTATTATACCCCCTTCCCGGGGGTGTAGTAGTAAAAAAGGAGTTGTGACACTAAGTAGCGGAAAATATCGATACAGAAAGAACTATTATGGAAGTACAACCCAATACAACCCTAACTAGGGTGTGACAAGTCATGAGCATCTAACAACACTGAGTACCCAAATGTATTAAAGAGTTTAACACTGAACTAATGACATAATGGAAAGAGATAGGGAGGAGCTCCGGGCTAAGAACGCCAACAACTACCTAAAGAATCCTCGAAGAATCGCCTCTGGCTGGAATGAATCAGCACTCGGGAACGGAACCAGCTACGCCTGAATGTGCACACAGGGTGCATGGAGTAAAGTGAGTACTCCAACTCAGTGAGTAATAAATATAAATAATACCTGAAAGTAGGAAAACATGTATACACAAGGTATCCTATATGAAATAGTTAAACAAGTAATTAACAAGCAGTAAACCAATGAAAAGTAGAATAAAGTACTTCTACCACAAATAACCAGGTAACTAGTAGATAATTACGATAAAGTAAACACATAGAAGCTCGCCCCTCGGGCAATAACAACAATATCCGCCCCTCGGGCTGAATCTCATATTACAATGGGTACACGTGCTCACTGGGGGTGTGCAGACTCCTAGAGGGTCCCCTTACGTCCCAAACGCAATATCATGTCATGCCGTGGCATTAAATCTAGGCCCTCAACCTCATATCAATCAAGCCACCTCGTGGCGTACATGTCTTAGGCCTTGAGCCTCCAATCAGTATCAGTGTTCCTCATAATATAATGTCTAAATATAACTAGGTAACTAATAGATAATTAAGATAAAGTAAACACATATTCATGTCTTAGGCCCTCGGAGGGCCTTACTCATTCCCAAAAACCGTCACAAACCCCTCAGTCAATAGTAAAATAGTATTTCTCAGCCCAAAAGTCATTTAAAATGGAATTTAAATGTTAAAACTGAGTAAATAGGGCTGACTATGAAAATAGTAAAAAATAACAAGACCGAGTTCAAGTAATAAGTCAAAACAGTGAGGAAATATCAATGAAAAGCCCCGAAGGGTTCAAATAGTTGGCACGATGCCCAAATATGGCATTCAGCCCCAAAATACAACAATATTAAACAATTCATTATCAAATCCGCAGTAAAATAATCATTCGAGATGGACTAAGTCACAACCCCAACGGTGCTCTACCCTACGCTCATAATCCAGCGTGTAAGTCACCTCAACATAGTATTACGATGTATAATCCGGTGTTTCAAACTCTCAGAACATCATTTACGATCACTATTCACCTCGAATCGACTAATTCTCTTGCTCACGACGCCTTTGACCCTAAAATTGGCCTCCACGCGTGTCGAAAAATACCAAAAATCCGAAATTAGCAAAAACCCGAGTCCGGGGACCACATATCGAAATTTATAAATTTTACATAAACTGGTTCCTTATCACCTTACGAGTTCATACATACTAAGAACATCAAAATCCATCCACAATTGACCCTTCAAATCCCAAATTAAAATGTGAAAATTTCAAGCCCTATTCTTCCATTTTTTTTGCAGAAATTCAATGATTTTCTAGATGGTTTTTACAGTAAAAATGAGTTTTGAGTCCACGAAACTTACCTCAAAATGTTTCCCCCTTGAATTCCTCGTTAATCTCCTTCAAGAATCTCCAAAAAATGAGTAACTATGGGTGCAAAATGACCCAAAATCGCGGATGAGATATTTTAAAACATTCTTCCCACGCATAACCACATTTGTGGTCCAATACCCGCTTCTGCAGTCATCTCTCCGCATCTGTGGAATTTCACTTAACTGACCCAACCGCATCTGCGGTCCACTCGCCGCATCTGCGGCTCCGCAGGTGCGATCCCTTTTACACATTTGCGGTTCCAGGCCTCCCTCAGTCTTTTCGCTTCTGCAATTCAAATAGCGCATCTGTGATACAGCAGGTGCAAAAACACCAGAAGCAGGAGAAATCTGCAATCAATCAAGTTCCAAAACTTCCCGTTAGCCATCCGAAATCACCCCCGAGGCCCCCCCGGACCTCAACCAAAAGCATAAACATGACCCATTGCCATATTCAAACTTGCTCCAATCATCAAAACACCTCAAACAACATCATATTACCCAAAATTCATCAAATTCAAGCCTAAGTTACCTAAAACTTCAGAAATACGCTTTTGATCTAAAGCCCAACCAAACCACATCCAAATGACTTGACATTTTGCGCATGATCATAGGCTAAAAACTCATGTTTTAGTTATTGTAACAACACTATAAGTATTGCATTTCACAATGATTTGAGCTTAAATGATTATGAGTTGTACTAAATTCATGATTTATGCCTTGCAGGAAGAGTTTCCAACTTAAGAATTAATTCGGAATGAATTTGAGTAATTTGAGGCTTTGAAGTCTGAGTAAAAGCTAAATAAATCAAGTTGGAATCGTGTTCGGGGGTCACAACGCAAGTCCGGAGAACAAAACAATGAGTTGAGTAGGCATACGACACATTGTCTAGTAAAATGCCCATAACTTTTTACTCAGAACTCCGTTTGGGCTCCATAATATATTGATGGATAGCTATTTAAAAGGGCTACAACTTTGATTTTATGTATTTTACCGAATTCCCAGATGCGCGAAAAGATGCGCGAAGTGTTACTTCGCGCATCACTTCGCGCATTTTGGAAAACATTCTGCCTTGGTTGCGCGAAGAGATGCGCGAAGTGTCTTCTTCGCGCATTACTTCGCGCATTGCTGTCCGGGAAGTGTATTATTGAGGGGTAAAATGGGAAAACTGAAGGGATCCACTCAATTTACTTAAAGTAAACCTCCATTATTGAAGAAAAAGAGAAGGGAGATCAGATTTTAGAGAGAAGGAGGAGGAGGAGATACATCTTGGAGCTAGGAGAAGAGAAGAAGAACAACATCTTGGAGCAAGGATTCAAAGAGTTCTTCTAAACTTTCTTCTAGTTCTTTGTTTATATTGTGTTTAAGACTTTTATTGTTGATATTTGTATGAATATGAGTAGCTAAAAACTCTATTATTCTGGGGTCATGGATGTTAGATGATTATGTTGTTTGAAGCTTAGATTGTAGATCTTGAATTTATCGTTGTGGGTTGTTTATTTGATTTTGATCTTAATTATTTTACTGCGTAGCTAACAGTGAAATATTATTTACGAACCTTGAGTTAAACTTGACAAAGGAAATTCTTGGTTGCATATAAAATCAAATAGAACAAGATTTGAATCCCGGGCATCGGGTGAAGGATTTGCGATTAAGATAGACATATACTTAATTGCCTTGTTTGGTTGAAGAATAGGAGTTGTAAATGCATTCTTGCTAATATTAATACCATAGACATATAGGTATTGAGTTAACTTGAATAGATGCATAAGAACTCGACAGATTCTTATGAGTATTATTAACCCTATAATCAATAACCCGGATAATTCAATAAATCAATCTTAAGCTAAGATAGTAGCATGATCTCTAGCAAGTCCATGACCCTGGAATATATTTGTCTAACTTGTTATAAAAATATTGTGAAATTGTTGTAGTAATTTTGCCTTGAATTATTGTTCTATTATTAAGTAAATTGTAAATTAGTTTTATATATATTTTGTGATAATTATTAATTTAGCATTGAATTGATAATTGTTTAAGTCTACATCAGTCGAGAAGTTAATCACAATTCCTCGTGGGAACGATACTTTACTTACTACTATATTACTTGTCGATCGCGTACACTTGCGTGAGTGTTTTGGTCGCAACAAGTTTTTGGCGCCGTTGCCGGGGAATTAGAAATTAACTATTCTTCTGAGTTAGACTTTTATTATTATCTTTACAAGTTTATTTTCTTTTCTTTTTGTAAATATGTTATTTTTATAACTATTTGATTTTTCTATTAGTATGTTTCTAGTCCTCTTAGGATGACATCTGGGGATGAAATATACAGAGGTAAGGTTAATGATGAAGACGCTTGGTTGATCAAAGATTTTTATGGCCCGTATTTTTGGGCTAGTCATGGCCTCACCTCTTGGAGATCTGAATTTGAATATGGGAGTAAAGGTTGGTATTGGGACGGATATTCTCGATTAGTGGATTCTGCAGAACGACGTTGTTTACTAACAACTGTGATGAAAGATTGGTCTAAGGAGAGAGATGAACTTGCACAAAAAAGTGATAATTTTAGCTTGGTTGTGCATAACTTGGATTCAGATTTGAGTGCAAAGGTTGATGCGTGTAACGCCCAACAATTTAATGATGAGTTGTATGAAGCTGAAAAAAATCTTCTAGACCAAATAGAGGAGCTAAAACGAGAATACCAATCATTAGATCATATTTTTCTTGAGGATGTCCATGTTAAGAAGAGTGCTCTAGAGTCATGTGAGGGAGTAGATAACATTACTTTAGAAGAATTGAGTGTGTGTATACATGAGGATGTAAATAGTAGTAAAATTCATGAGTTATGGCGCATTCGACCTCATTCCAATCATTTTTCCACCTTGTGTTTAGATAGTAAGATAGTAATCGAGCCATCTGAGCCTATGGGGAAGTCAAAGAGTGAGGATGAAAGTGCCTATATTCTTGAATTTGTTGTGCCAAAAAGCAAAAATTACATTCCTCATCCAAAGGCCGAGAAGTGCCGAGTGAAAAATTTATTACTTGGCCTGGTTATCTTTGTAGCCCCACCAAAGGAGCATAGCGACATACTTGATGCCTTGTTAGGGGTACAATTCATAAGTTCAAGGTGGAAGCAAAAAGTGGTTCACATTGTATATTGTCTATGTATGATTTGTATATATGCATATGTAGTATATTTTGTATAATAATTTTGAATTTTGTAAAATAGACTAATTTCTTTTTATGTTTATTGTTTATATTTTTAGCTTAGTTTGTATTTTTTTACTTTATGTACAAATGTAGTAATTATCTCTAGTGTTGGGTAGGCCGATAAACATTATATCATTCTAATTGAAGAACAGGGTAGTCTGAATCCCTATTATATATGCTAAGTGTCAACATGACAATAACATAAGTGTGGGGTATTTACTCTACTTGCTCTTAAAATGATCTTTGTGCTTTTAGCTAATATATCATGTTGTGTAGGTATAATGTCTCGGCTCCCAAGTAAGATCAAACACTGACCCATCTGAGGTTGCATCTAGTAGCCGACGAGGATGAGGATGTGAAGATGAAGATGCTTAGGCCAATGGCCTCAGGGAGTATCTTTTCTGATCTATTTTGATTTTCTTTCGCATTAGGGACAACGCATATTTTTTTTAAGTGTGGGGTGGTTTGCCCTATTGTAATGTACTTATTTTTATATTTTTCGTATTTTAGTTGTTTGATTTTGTTTAGTTTGTTAAAGTCGCTTTTATTTTGTTTTGTTAGATTATAGTGTTAATAGATAGTAAGATGATTTTTTAGCTCGAATATCGAAATTAAAAAAAAAATCGAAAAAAAAATCTGAAAATATTTTTCTTTTATTCCAGTTAATTTAATAATTTCCCCTTGGTTTTTTTTTGTGCCGCGGTTCTTTTCCAAGGGTGTATTTGAACCGGGTGTAGTATAATTTTTATTTCGCATGAATAAAAAGTTCCTAACTTACAGAGTGAGTCTCCTCAAGTACACATGCTCTAAAAGTGATATATGCCTTATTTGTGATGTTCAACCTCAGTTCTTGATTCTAAAATAAGTGCCTTAAATTGTATAATTATGACTATGCTTAACTGCTTTGACTAGAGAGTCGAGAAAGATCCAAGCTTGAGTGAATTGTGTGCCAATGTGTGAGTAAGGATTGCTGAAATATTCTGTGTATAATAGTTGATGTCTAGAACTTGCCCCCAAGTGTTTTGCAAAGCGAAATAGTAGCATTATTCAGTTTAGGAGATGATATAGGCATTTCTTTGTTGAACCAGTTTGATAATTAATTCCACCTAATTGTATATATCCTAGTCAAACCTTTTGAGCCGTTAATCCTATTTCTTTGGCACCCACGTTATAAACCTTACCAATTTATGTAATATATCAGTTGTTTGCACCTCTATCTCTCATGAGCACTTAATGTTGTTTTAATGTTGAAGAAGTTGAGAAGAGATTGGTTGGTTTATTTGAAAAAAAAAAAAAAACAGAAAAAGAGTGAAGAATAATTCATATGTGTATATATATAGGGGATGAATTTTCAGTAGTCACATTCCCTAACCTAAGGTGCTTGAAGAGAATGTGATTTGTTGTTAGTATGTAAAAATCTCAAAAAGGTTGGAGATGGTTTAACATAGGAGTGATGCTGAAAATATGAAATATGTTGTATGTACGGAAGTGTTCAAAGAGGTGTAGTTACTACATTCTATATTTTTCATACCCTTTTTCCTAGCCTACATTACAACCCATTAAAGTCCTACTTGATCCTTGACTGAATAAGCTCAATTAGTAGAGTATTACACTAGGGGCAAGCATATGGTATGTCATCTGTTGCACATGAATTTCAATTCTGAGAGTGAGTTAATTCTTCCTATTTTGAGTTCCTGAATATTCTTGATTATTATTTTCAGAGGAACTAGTCTATATTATTTGTGGGAGGGCACATGATTTGTAAAAGCAAGGAAAAGTTTTGACCCTTGTGTTAGAGTAAGTAAGAAAGTTGTAAAAATGCGTGGCACTTGTGAGTCATGTCTTGAGGTTGAATTATTATGAATTGGTACCTAAGTGTCAACATGTGTTATTACAAGAAATTGTTTGTTAAAAAGATCATCCCTATGTGAAGTGTATGTTAATTGCTCGAGGACGAGCAATGGTTTAAGTGTGGGGTGTTGATCATATGCTAAAAACTCATGTTTTAGTTATTGTAACAACACTATAAGTATTGCATTTCACAATGATTTGAGCTTAAATGATTATGAGTTGTACTAAATTCATGATTTATGCCTTGCAGGAAGAGTTTCCAACTTAAGAATTAATTCGGAATGAATTTGAGTAATTTGAGGCTTTGAAGTCTGAGTAAAAGCTAAATAAATCAAGTTGGAATCGTGTTCGGGGGTCACAACGCAAGTCCAGAGAACAAAACAATGAGTTGAGTAGGCATACGACACATTGTCTAGTAAAATGGCCATAACTTTTTACTCAGAACTCCGTTTGGGCTCCATAATATATTGATGGATAGCTATTTAAAAGGGCTACAACTTTGATTTTATGTATTTTACCGAATTCCCAGATGCGCGAAAAGATGCGCGAAGTGTTACTTCGCGCATCACTTCGCGCATTTTGGAAAACATTCTGCCTTGGTTGCGCGAAGAGATGCGCGAAGTGTCTTCTTCGCGCATTACTTCGCGCATTGCTGTCCGGGAAGTGTATTATTGAGGGGTAAAATGGGAAAACTGAAGGGATCCACTCAATTTACTTAAAGTAAACCTCCATTATTGAGAGAGAAGAAAGGGAGATCAGATTTTAGAGAGAAGGAGGAGGAGGAGATACATCTTGGAGCTAGGAGAAGAGAAGAAGAACAACATCTTGGAGCAAGGATTCAAAGAGTTCTTCTAAACTTTCTTCTAGTTCTTTGTTTATATTGTGTTTAAGACTTTTATTGTTGATATTTGTATGAATATGAGTAGCTAAAAACTCTAATATTCTTGGGTCATGGATGTTAGATGATTATGTTGTTTGAAGCTTAGATTGTAGATCTTGAATTTATCGTTGTGGGTTGTTTATTTGATTTTGATCTTAATTATTTTACTGCGTAGCTAACAGTGAAATATTATTTACGAACCTTGAGTTAAACTTGACAAAGGAAATTCTTGGTTGCATATAAAATCAAATAGAACAAGATTTGAATCCCGGGCATCGGGTGAAGGATTTGCGATTAAGATAGACATATACTTAATTGCCTTGTTTGGTTGAAGAATAGGAGTTGTAAATGCATTCTTGCTAATATTAATACCATAGACATATAGGTATTGAGTTAACTTGAATAGATGCATAAGAACTCGACAGATTCTTATGAGTATTATTAACCCTATAATCAATAACCCGGATAATTCAATAAATCAATCTTAAGCTAAGATAGTAGCATGATCTCTAGCAAGTCCATGACCCTGGAATATATTTGTCTAAATTGTTAAAAACATAAATTGTAATTGGTGTAGTAATTTTGCCTTGAATTATTGTTCTATTATTAAGTAAATTGTAAAGTAGTTTTATATATATTTTGTGATAATTTAACTTGAATTGATAATTGTTTAAGTCTACATCAGTCGAGAAGTTAATCACAATTCCTCGTGGGAACGATACTTTACTTACTACTATATTACTTGTCGATCGCGTACACTTGCGTGAGTGTTTTGGTCGCAACAAGTTTTTGGCGCCGTTGCCGGGGAATTAGAAATTAACTATTCTTCTGAGTTAGACTTTTATTATTATCTTTACAAGTTTATTTTCTTTTCTTTTTGTAAATATGTTATTTTTATAACTATTTGATTTTTCTCTTAGTATGTTTCTAGTTCTCTCAGGATGACATCTGGGGATGAAATATACGGAGGTAAGGTTAATGATGAAGACGCTTGGTTGACGGAAGATTTTTATGGCCCATATTTTTGGGCTAGTCACGGCCTCACCTCTTGGAGATCTGAATTTGAATATGGAAGTAAAGGTTGGTATTGGGACGAATATTCTCGATTAGTGGATTCTGCGGAACGACGTTGTTTACTAACAACGGTGATGAAAGATTGGTCTAAGGAGAGAGATGAGCTTGCACAAAAAAGTGATAATTTTAGCTTGGTTGTGCATAACTTGGATTCAGATTTGAATGCAAAGGTTTATGCGTGTAATGCCCAACAATTTAATGATGAGTTGTATAAAGCTGAAAACACTCTTCTAGACCAAATAGAGGAGCTAAAACGAGAATACCAATCATTAAATCATATTTTTCTTGAGGATGTCCATGTTAAGAAGAGTGCTCTAGAGTCATGTGAGGGAGTAGATAACATTACTTTAGAAGAATTGAGTGTTTTTATACATGAGGATGTAAATAGTAGTAAAACTCATGAGTTTAGGAGCACTAGACCTCATTCCAATTATTTTTCCACATTGTGTTTAGATAGTAAGATAGTAATCGAGCCATCGCAGCCTATGGGGAAGTCAAAGAGTGAGGATGAAAGTGCCTATATTCTTGAATTTGTTGTGCAAAAAACAGAAATTACAGTCCTCATCCAAAGGCCGAGAAGTGCCGAGTGAAAAATTTATTACTTGGCCTGGTTATCTTTGTAGCCCCACCAAAGGAGCATAGCGACATACTTGATGCCTTGTTAGGGGTACAATTCATAAGTTCAAGGTGGAAGCAAAAAAGTGGTTCACATTGTATATTGTGTATGTAGGATTTGTATATATGCCTATGTAATATATTTTGTATAATAATTTTGAATTTTTTAAAATAGACTAATTTCTTTTTATGTTTATTGTTTATATTTTTAGCTTAGTTTGTATTTTTTTACTTTATGTACAAATGTAGTAATTATCTCTAATGTTGGGTAGGCCGATAAACATTATATCATTCTAATTGAAGGACAGGGTAGTCTGAATTCCTATTATATATGCTAAATGCCAACATGACAATAACATAAGTGTGGGGTATTTACTCTACTTGCTCTTAAAATGATCTTTGTGCTTTTAGCTAATA
>MU671942.1:5070-27424 GCA_026770625.1 Nicotiana glauca
TGTGTTGCAACAATAGCCCATATCATTTGAACATATAGCCCTATTGTGACTAAGTGCTCAAAAATTCAGAAGAGTCAAGCATTAAACCATATTGCAATAACAGCCAGTATTAAACAAACTTGCAAATATAACCCTAATTTCAGCTAACTTTTAACTAATCAGAATTCAGAGGGACAAATAGATAATGGTTGAATCCTAATCAATCAAAACCCTTAGTCGAAACAGGATCTATTACTCAAGAACATCAAACAGCTAATAGCATGCGATTTAACTAATGACTTAAATCAGAAGATAACGCACATAAGCACATAATCAGGTTTTCATGGAAGAACAGAAAGGTTCGAACATATAACAGACTCCAAAAAAAACTGAAGGAGTAGAAGATTTGAGACACAGAAACATAAAAAGGATTTTGAGACTTAGCTTTCGTGTTTTCTTTTCGTTCTTTTCTATTTTCCTTCTTTTCTTCATTTTTCTTTCCTTGTTCTCTTCTTTTCTTGCTTATTCAGAACATTTGGAAGTTCAGGAGTCATTTTCTTGGATTTTCTTGATTTTGTGGCAATCTTATTGAGTCTTTTGTGCCAAGACTCTTTGAGAATAGGAGTATGGTTCATCAGGGTGGTTTTTTGGACTAAGGGTGTTCACCAGAGACATATTTTTTAATATTCGAATAGTTTGGTTTTGATTCGAAGAAAACTATCTAGTGGGGGTTAAAGAGGATGAAGAGACGGTCCTAGGGTGTTAATGGCGAGCACTGGTTCAAAAGTGTGGTCGCCGGCTAGGGTTCCGGCGACTTGTTTTTTAATATTCGACGAGTTTGAGTCTGTTTTGAGGGAAAATAGATAGATAGAGTGAAAGAGGACTTCATAATGGTTCAGGGATGTTCGTGGTAGCTTGATCTGAACTAGTAGGGTTCCCCGCCGGTAGGTTTCCGACGGGCTGTTGAGAGCAACTTAGGGCGGCTAGGGTTTCTTTTTTAGAGACGACGAGTGTATAATGTGTATGTAATGTTTGATGGAGGGTGTATTGATATATTAAATGTGTAACGATGTCCCTCAGCCGTTGGATTAGTTTAAACGAATGGCCAGGATTCACTGGCCATCTAAACGATGTCGTATGGTTTAAGTGAAGTCTTCCTCTCATCCGTTAGATCAATTAGATAGACGGTTGTGATCATTTTGTCTTAACGACGTCGTTTGGTTTTAGTGAGGCCCTCCTTTAATCCGTTAGATCAATTAATTGGACGGTTCTGATTACTTCTCTTAACGGCGTCGTTTGAATTATTGTACAATCAATTATTTTGGTCTGTTTGATTCATTTTTTAACTGTTCAGATTTACTTTCCTAAACGACGTCGTTTGGGCCTATATATAGGTAGGCTGGTGTCTTTTCCTTTGGGCCTGGTCTGTTTGGCTGATGAATTTTGTGATTTGGCCCAAATACTTTGTATACTATTCTTTATATTATACCTTATATTTTGTATTTTCGTATTGTATTTTATTTATTATTTTGTATTTTTAACTTGTATTTATTTAATTATACTTGTTTTCCTTAGTATTTTATTCCTGATGTATTTTTTCCTTTTATTTTGTATTTTTTGTATTTTTCTTTGATTTTCTAATTTCTTAGTAATTACCTTATATTTTTTTTGGTATTTTCTAACTAATTTCATTTTGTATTTTTGTTTCAATTTCTTTCACTTTATTTCCAACAATTAAAACACACACTGATACTTTCTACACAATAATCAACCAATTTCAATCAAAAAATTATTTTTTGTATTTTTATTTTGGAATTAATTGCTTAGGGCAAAAATCACGTGCTCACACCCTATAAGCATGATTTCTAGGTATATTTGCAGAAATTTAAAGTTAACCTATAGGCATGATTTCTGGGTGTGAAATTGCAGCAATCATAACAAACTCCTATAGGCAGGATTTCTACCCTTGATGCATAAAAATTAAATCTCATCCCCCCTTTTTACTAAGTTCCCCAAGTTTATACAAGTTATTACAACCCAAAAGAAATAAACTGGAATTAAAAATACACTAGAAAACCCTCAGCTATATCCGAGCAGCCTAATCTAGGCTTGAGGCCTAATAATATGAGGTTGAGCCACTTCTGAAATCAAGATTTCCAAGCCTTCTCTCATCTAGGGTGTTTCAGAGATCCAAGGGATTTCAGGAACCCCAGGCAATGAATACACCCAAGATGTTGCACAGAAATTGAGTTGTGCAGTGTGGAAGGGCCAGCCCTTATCTGTCCAAGTTTAGAGGGAGCTCCAGAGTCCCAAGGCAAGGCTCACACAAGAGGGGCAGAACTTAAGTTCTAAGAATGAGGTGTAAGTGCAAAATAAGGGATAAGGTCTATCCAGGCTGGCTGGTGGTCATGCCCAGCCACAAAATAGACTGGCACACCCCTGACCAAACCTATTGATCAAACATTTAGGGAGTAAAGACCTACTAGAGCTCAAGCCATGGCCTGAACAATAATTAGAAATACTGGCAGACCAAGGCTGTAACTCAGCACATGCAATGAGGGAATGGGGATGGGAAATTGACAAGCTTAGGGCCCCAAAGGGCCCAGTTCATATCCATGGACAATGATTTCAGACATTGCCATGTTTCTGAACCATAACTTAAAGCATATAAACGGGATATGAGGGTTTAGGATTCATAAAGTATCAAATAAATAACTAACAACTGATAGGATGTCACATAAATTAAACATTGAATTACAAGGGAAAGGGGCATGTTACAGCATGCTAGAAACACATGTTAACCAAAGAAAACATGATCAGAAGTAGATAGGAATGAAATATGTTATTGGTGAAGCTTGAAAATTAACTAGAACATACATGTAGAGAAGCAAAAGTTCAGACGAAAGTAGACCAAACAAAATTCCACAGCCAAGCAACAACACAAGTGGCAGAAGAGAGAGAGAGAAAGAGAGAGAGAGAGAGAGTTTTTTTAAGTAAGAGTGATTTTTGAACTCAGATTGTTTTCTGTGTTTGTGTGTTCAAAGGAAAGGGATGAGAGTATTTATAGCTTTTTGAAAACGAGTAGAGTAAGATAATAAGTACAAATCTAACACAAATATGGGCATGATCACAAATCAGAATCAATTAGCATAAGACTCCCCTTTAATCAGGGGATTCTTATTCAAACGGATACTAACAGGATCCAAATAAGGAAAGGAGAATCAATCTTATAAGCAGTTAAGTCTACGTACAGGATTTGAAGTTATTTTTGGAAAGACTCAGTGAGGCCAATCAAAGGAAGAGAATCAATTAAACCTTTGACAGAAGAGTAAAAATAAGAATTTCACGAAAGGAAAAGTTTTGAAATCAATTACGAGTTTGAAAAAAAATCAATCACAGAAGGAAGTCAGTATATAAATGAATGCACAAGTAATAGACACACGAAAAAAAAGCTATGGCAAAAGAACAACATATAGTAGTAGCTCAAAAGAAAACACTCGAAGCATAATAGTCAGGTTTCAGTGTTTAACAATAGAGAAGAAGATCAGAAGCATGCAAAGAGTTGAGTGAAAACCATACGAGTTGCACAAACAATTTCAAAAAAATCGAATAGTCCCCAAAGAAACTAGGGTTTTCGAAAATCAAATCGAGTTTAGAGGAGATAAGCAGATAAACAAATAAACAGATTCAGAATCTCGGATAAGCCCAGAAAATTAGGGCTTTCATTATGCTAACTCAGGTATAGAAGAAGGGTAAATCAAGCGAATATTAGCAAACAGAAACTCAAACAAAATCCCAAAATTAGGGTTTTTAACATGCTAACTCAGATAAAAATAAGGTAAATCAAACGAATATTACCAAACAGACTAAGAAACTTAAACAAAATCCCAAAAATTAGGGTTTTCAACATGCTAACTCAGATAGAAAACAACACAAACAAAACACAGTAAAACATGTTGAGAATCGGAGAAGAGATTTGAAATAACTTGACATGAAACCCTAGTTGAAGAATAAAGAGTTTCTGAAAGCAAAAATTA
Source organism: Nicotiana glauca (assembly GCA_026770625.1). Taxonomy (NCBI): domain Eukaryota; kingdom Viridiplantae; phylum Streptophyta; class Magnoliopsida; order Solanales; family Solanaceae; genus Nicotiana; species Nicotiana glauca. The sequence continues at coordinate 9,087 of MU671942.1, forward strand.
AAGAAACTTCTAGAAAAAATGCATAGAAGGTTTGCACACACATAGATCCGGAGCAGATCTAAAAATAAATCGAAGGAACCTCAGAGATTAGGGTTTCATAAGAAACCCAAGTGATGAGAAAGGCTTTGGAAACCATCGATCTAAGCAGGAAAGTCGAAGGTCGAACTCGAATAGCCATGATTGGCCAGACAAAGGTTGAAGACGACCGGAGAAAAGTCATCGAGTCAATGCTTGATCGAAACCCTTCAAGACCTGGTCATAGGACCTTAGAAATAAGTACGTCGAAGCCATGAGAGGCTAGTATATGCCTCCGATGAGCCTGAGAAGCCATAGATTAGGGTTTTAGTGAGAGGCGGTGGCTAAGGTTTGAGGTGAGTTGAGAGAGAGTTGATAGATAAGGGGATTCAGAGGTGGCGGTCGAGAAAAAATGAGATAGGGTTGAGGTCGTTTGGAATTTAAAAAGGAAAGGGGAGGTCTAGGCCGTTGATCAAAATGATCAACGACTGAGATTAGAAGAAAACATACGGGTTTGGTTTAAATGGGTACTGGGTCGGGTTAGGACGAAATTGGGCTGTGGTGATTTGGGCTCAATTTTGGGGCTGAATTGGGTTGAATAGGGGTGCCAATTTGGCTATAATTGAAATGTAATTGGGGCTAGGTCGTAAATAGCCAATTTTTCTTTTAACTTTTTTATAAAATAGTAATACGATTTTTAAAAAGCAGATTAAGGGTACTGGGTAAATGAATATTATATAAATATTAATTAAAAAATGTTGGGACTAATTTTATAAACATAAAATACCATAAATTACAAGATAGGCTATAATTGCAATAATATGCAATTCAGCTTTAAAATACCAAATGAACTTGTAAAAAAATATGCAAAAATTACCTTAATTATATTTTCATGTAAATGTGAGAATAGAATAAATTATTCACCAAGAATGATAATTTTGGAAATAATTATTGGATTTTGTTGTATTAAAATAGGCAATAAATTGGTTTAAATATCATTTAAAACGCCAAAACTCTTGGGTGTACTTATATATGCACCAATATGTTATTTTAGAAGTATTTTGGGTATAAAAATACTTAGAAAAAAATTGGGTTCAACAGCTGCCCCTCTTTACTCGGGAAGGTTGAAAGAGTTGTCGGGTAAAGATAAGATGGCCAATTTTGACCGGAAGCGGCGATTTGAAAAGAGTTAGACCGAGCTCCAGTTTCTAAGCTGCCTACATATCCCTGGTTTTACAGGAATCAGGCCGTATGTAGTTCAAAAACCATTGACGGAACATGCCGATGGCGATTTGAAATAGATGGCACGATGTTTAGGGGGCAAGAGGTGTTTGAAACTGGATCGGCGGCAAGGATTGGAGCGGGATCGCTCCTGCTGAGGCGGCCGTTGCTAGCTAGTGTACCTGCAAGTAAGCAATACGGGTGTATATTGTGCATAAACTTAAACATGATGCAAGTTCCCGTTGGACCATGAATGTTGTCCTTGGACGGTTAGGATGATGTCCTAGGACCATGATGTCCTGGGCCATGAAGCGCAAAATTAAAGGATTCGCAGGCTATGAAATGATGTTCTCGGTCTATGATAATGGTGCCTCCGAACCATGATGCCTTTGAATAATGATGTACAGGAGATAAAGTGGGTCCTCGGGCCATGGCATGGTGTTCTCGGGCTATGAAGATGGTGCCTCCAAACAATGACACCCTCAGATAGTTTGGTGATATTTTAGCCCATGAGATGCAAGATTTGGCGGTATTTCAGCCGATGTAAAGTGTAAATGGCGATATTTCAGCCGACAGAAATTTAAATCGAACAGGCGATGTTTCAGCCGATGTAAAAAGTAAAATAGCGATATTTCAGCCGACATAAAAAGTAAAATGGCAAAATTTCAGCCGCCTAAAGCGTAAGTATAGATGATGATGGAGATCAACTAGTGATCTTTCAGCCGATGTAGAATTTAAATAAAGTTTGGCGATATTTCAGCTGATTGCAAGATGCGAGGTGGCGATATTTCAGCCATGCGAGAAAGATAAAGTGGCGGTATTTTAGCCATGCAGCCATGCGAGAAAGATAAAGTGGCAGTATTTCAGCCATGCAAGTGGAGGTAGAGCTTAACCTCAGAAGGAAAAAAGTTAGCCTTATCCAGATAATGCAAGATGGAGACAACGCTTAGTCTCAGAAGGCAAAAAGGTAGCCTTATGCAATGCAAAAAATGCAAATGGAGATAGTGCTTAGTCTCGGAAGGCAGAAAGGTAGCCTTATGCAATGCAGATAATACAGATGGAGACGATACTTAGTATCGGAAGGCAGAAAGGTAGCCTTATGTAATGCGAGAATGCATATGGAGACAACGCTTAGTCTCGGAAGGCAGAAAGGTAGCCTTATACAATGCAAGAATGCAGATGGAGACAACACTTAGTCTCGAAAGGCAGAAAGGTAGCTTTATGCAATGCGAGAATGCATATGGAGACAACGCTTAGTCTCGAAAGGCAGAAAGGTAGCCTTATGCATTGCGAGAATGCAGATGGAGACAACGCTTAGTCTCAGAAGGCAGAAAGGTAGCCTTATGCAATTCAAGAAGATAAAAGGACGGATAGTAGTGAGATTTCTTAGCTGATTGCCGATCACGATGTCATGACTGACATGAAAGTTGTGTATGGATAGCGATTGCGGATAAGTGATGATCCCGAGAAGAGTTGCATTCTTGCAAAAGTATTCGTATGTAAATACACCTGACGATTTTGTAGGTCTAGTGCCTACATCCAAAAAAATCATGAGTTTTGTAAGGGGAAAGTCTAGTTAGTTTTCCCCTGGCTTCCGACGTTGCGTATCATTAGGGTAGCGTTGCTAAACAGTAGCAATTTGAACAATAGTTATGCATGATTTAGTAAATATAATGCAAGTAGAAAATATTATTCTTTAGATGAACCAACGACTGTGACGTGGTTCAAGACACTGCAACCTCTCTTGCTCCGGAATTTTGAGGATCCTCCTCAAAATTTTGCCCCTGTTTACTGGGCTGGCACTTTTGACGGCTGCGCTGAACGGCTGAAAAAAATCAACTCCAGAATTCTGAGGATCCTTCTCAAAATATTGCCCCAGTTTACTGAGGTGGCATTTCTGGCGATGAGTGGCTGAAAACTAACTTCGAAATTTTGAGGGTCCTCCTCAAAATTCTGCCCCAGTTCCAATAGTAGTGGGAAAATGGAATTTTTATTAAATTGTGACCGAACCCATAGGGTTGCCTACGTATCCCCTCTTAAACGAGAATCAGGTCATGGCATAGTTCAAATTACATCATAAAGGAAATCATAAGTGGTTACACATAGTATCGTTTCACTACATCTGAATTGATTGGCTTTGGCCAGACTTCTCTGTCCATTTCTGCAAGAATAAGGACTCCTCCAGTTAGAACTCGACGAACCATGTACGGTCCTTGCCAGTTGGGAGAGAATTTTCCCTTGGCTTCATCTTGATGTGGGAATATTTTCTTCAACACCAGCTGCCCTGGTGTAAACTTCCTTGGCTTATCTCTTTTGTTAAAGGCTCTAGACATTCTATTCTGATATAATTGACCGTGGCAAACTGCATTCATCCTTTTTCCATCTATAAGGGCTAACTGCTCGTAACAACCTTTTACCCATTCTGCGTCGTCCAACTATGCTTCTTGTATGATCCTCAAAGAGGGAATCTCTACCTCGGCGGGGATGACCGCCTCTGAACCATAAACCAGCATGTAGGGAGTTGCTCTGGTCGATGTGCGTACCGTGGTGCGGTATCCCAATAAGGCGAATGATAACTTCTCATTCCATTGTTTGTGACTTTCAACTATCTTCCTTAGTATGTTCTTGATATTTTTGTTGGCCGCTTCTACAGCTCCATTCATCTGAGGCGTGTAGGCTGTAGAATTCTTGTGTTTAATCTTGAATGCCTCACACGTTGCTTTCATCAAGTAGCTATTGATATTGGAACCATTATCAGTGATGATTGATTCCGAAATTCTGAATCGGCAAACAATACGGTCACAGACGAAATTTGCCACAACTTTCTTAGTCACTGCCTTGTACGATGCTGCTTCAACCCATTTAGTAAAATAATCAATTGCCACCAGGATAAACCTGTGCCCGTTTGATGCGGCAGGCTCGATAGGTCCAATTACGTCCATTCCCCAGGCGGCGAATGGCCACGGTGAGCTTGCTGTAGTAAGCTCATTAGGAGGAACTTTAATCATGTCTGCATGTATCTGACAGCGATGGCACTTGCGAACAAACTGGATGCAGTCTGTTTCCATAGTCATCCAAAAATACCCTGCTCGGAGTATCTTCTTTGCTAAGACAAAACCATTCATGTGCAGCCCGCAAATCCCTGCGTGCACTTCGTCCAATAGTCTGGAGGCTTCTTTTGCTTCGACACATCTCAGTAAACCCAAATCGGGTCCTCCTATACAGGATTCCCCCGCTGTGAAAGAGGTTGTTGGATAGTCTCCTAAGTGTGCGCTTTTGAGTAGCGTTGGCAATTTCTGGATATTCTCCTGTTGTCAAGTATTCCTTGATGTCGTGGAACCATGGTTTTTCGTCCGCCTCTTCCTCAACGTGAGCACAATAAGCTGCCTGATCATAAATCTTTACTGGGATTGGATCAATGAAATTCGTATCTGAATGTTGGATCATGGATGACAGAGTAGCCAATGTGTCAACGAACTCGTTCTGGACCCTGGGGACATGGTGAAATTCTGTCTTTGTGAATCTTTTCCTTAACTTCTGTATGTGATGCAAGTAGGGGAGTATCTTAGAGTTCTTGGTTGCCCACTCTTATCGAACTTGATGAATGAGCAAGTCTGAATCCCTGATCACTAGCAGCTCCTGAATGTTCATGTCAATGTCCATCTTGAGCCCTAGGATGCAAGCTTTGTATTCAGCCATATTATTTGTGCAAGGGAACCTGAGCTTGGCGGATACCGAGTAATGCTGGCTGGTTTCTGATACTAGGATTGCTCCTATGCCAACTCCTTTGAAATTTGCTGTTCCATCAAAAAACAACCTCCAACCATCGTAGGATTCTGCAATATCTTCTCCTACAAAGGACACTTCTTCATCGGGAAAATATGTTTTCAGGGGTTCGTATTCTCCGCCGATGGGATCCTCGACAAGGTGATATACTATGGCTTGACCCTTGATTTCTTTCCGAGTCACGAAAACAAATATCGAATTCACTCAGCAAGATTTTTCACTTGGTAAGCTTGCCAGTGGGCATGGGCTTCTGGAAGATATACTTCAGCGGGTCCATCCTGGATATAAGATAAGTAGTGTAGGCATAGAAATAATGCCTCAATTTCTGAGCTACCCAAGTCAGAGCACAGCAGGTGCGCTCCAATAAAGAATACCGGGCCTCGTACGGGGTGAATATCTTACTGAGATAGTAGATTGCTTGCTCCTTCCTCCCCGTTTCATCATGTTATCCTAGAACACAACCGAATGCTCCATCCAAAACCACGAGATAAAGCAATAGAGGTCTCCCTGGCTCGGGCAGAACCAAGACTGGTGGTGTTGACAGGTATTCCTTGATTCTGTCAAAGGCTTTCGAACAATCGTCAATCCATTTAGTAGCAGCGTCTTTCTTCAGCATTTTAAAGATGGGTTCACAAATGACCGTGGACTGAGCTATGAATCAGCTGATATAGTTGAGTCTTCCCAAGAAACTCATTATGTCATTCTTGTTCTTTGGCGGTGGCAATTCTTGAGTGGCTTTGATTTTTGATGGGTCCAATTCTATTCCTCAACGACTCACGATGAAACCTAGTAATTTTCCAGTAGGAACCCCGAATGCACACTTGGTGGGATTTAGTTTCAGATTGTACCTCCTTAGTGTGTTAAAGAACTTTCTCAGGTATTCCATATGATCAGTGGCTTTCTTGGATTTGATGATGATGTTGTCCACTTATACCTCAATCTCCTTGTGTATCATGTCGTGAAAGATAGTAGTCATGGATCTCATATAGGTGGCGCCAGTATTCTTCAACCCAAATGGCATCATTTTGTAACAATACATTCCCCACAAAGTGCTGAAAGCCGTTTTCTCTGCATCTTCCTCATCCATCCATATCTGATGGTATCCGGCGAAACAATCAACAAAAGACTGCAACTCATGCTTTGCGCAGTTACCGATAAGAATGTGTATGTTTGGCAAGGGGGAGTCATCTTTGGGACTGGCCCGGTTAAGATCCCGATAGTTGACACAGATTCTAACCTTCCCGTACTTCTTTTGTACCGGCACGATATTGGCTAACCATGTTGGATATTCCACCACCCTGAGAACTTTGGCTTTGACCTGCTTAGTAACCTCTTCTTTGATTTTCAAACTCATGTCGGGTTTGAATTTTTTGAGCTTCTGTTTTATCGGCGGATAGGTTGGATCTGTTGGCAGTTTATGAGCTACAATGGACGTGCTGAGACAAGTCATATCATCATATGACCAGGCGAATATGTCCTCATATTCCTTTAGAAATTTCGTATATCCTTCCTTTTCTGATGGCGATAGGTGAACACTAATGCGAGTTTCTTTGACATTTTCTGTATCTCCCAAATTAATGACCTCGGTTTCTTCCAGGTTAGACTTAGGTCTATTCTCAAAATTCTCAACTTCTCTGACGACCTCTTCAGGTATCTCATCTTCCTCTGAGTCTATGTCCTTTTGTTGCGTTGTTTCATTGCAAGTCATAATCGTTGGTTCATCATCAAGGTAAGTAATAGTAATGCTATATAAAAATAGAGTAAATGATAGAGAAAATAATAAGAGCACGATATATGATAAACTGAAATGCTTTGATAAAATTCATAATTGTTTGAAACATCGGAGCTCTTTTCGAAATTAAAGACAATGCGGAAAGAAAATCAACTAGTAAAGTAAGCTAAAAAAAAATGAAATGCATGGTGCTTTTATTTAGCCTTGCTACGCCGAAGCCTTCCGGGCCCTGACGGTCCTAATTGACCAATTGCTGAGGCAGTCTCCCTGGTTGACACCTTGTATGGAAGGGCCTTCCTCTCATTTCTCCTCGAAAAGAACACAGCAGTCCATGTCATCATCCTCCAGGACCAGATTCTTCATGGCTGCCAACGCTTCATCTTCCTCTAACCTATATATAGTATTTGCCGGCTGGAAGGTTTGCTCCAGGCTAGGTATCGGAAGCTCCAATGGATAGTAGGGACTGCGCCATGGTGGCAACGAACTCTGGAATTCTTCCCAAGTATAACCGTACGCTAAGCCAAATGTAGTACCATGCTTCTTTAGTTTGATGGGCTTAGTGATCCCCTGAAGATTTTTACCAAGTCCCTTTCCAGGCTCGTACCCACACCAGTTCAGGATGCTTTCGATCTTGTTGTCCTACCACTTACCTTTATCTACAGCGTTGACCCTTTCGATGCGGTGGTATGTTTCTCCGCCTATTCTCCTTCTGTCTCCAATCATTGCGATGGTCTGGCGACTATATATGGGGTTACTACCACAACCATGAATGATCACCTCTTGGTAATTCCATTCAAACTTCACCACCTAATGCAGGGTCGATGCTACGGCTCCAGCAGCGTGGATCTAGGGCCGTCCTAACAGCAGATTGTAGGATGTCGGGACGTCTATTACTTGGAAGTCAACATCGAACCATGTTGGCCCCATTTGTAAACATAGGCTGATTTCTCCAATAGTAGATATCTGGGACCCATCGAAGGCCTTGACATTGATAACCCCATCTTTGATCTCGTGCAGGCTTTTTCCTAAAGTTCTGAGAGTTATCAGCGGACAGATGTTGAGGCTCGATCCTCCATCGATTAGGACTCTAGTGATGAAATAATCTTCACATTGTACGGTGATGTGCAGTGCCTTGTTATGGCTCAATCCTTCCGGCGACAACTCATCTTCGTGGAAGGTTATTTTATGGCTCTCCAGCACTTGCCCCACCATATTTGCCATTTCACCCCCGGTTATATTGCTGGGCACATAAGCTTCACTCAGTATCTTTATTAAGGCATTCTTGTAAGTGTCAGAACTCTGTAGAAGAGCTAGGATAGAGATCTGTGCTGGTGTTTTGTTCAACTGCTCAGCGACCGAGTACTCCTTAGCTTGTATTTTTCTCCAAAGATTGTGGGGCCCAGTTTCAATAAGTCATCCTGGGGCTTGTTTACTGACTCAGCTAAGTGTTCTGGGGTGTAAACCCTCCCTATTCTGGTCATTCCTTGCGCAGTTATTGTTTCTCTTGTCTTGGTCTTTACTTTCCTCCTAGCTTCAACAGTGTAGTCCCATGGTATGGCATTTGAGTGGAAAGGTGTTATGTCTGACATTGCCATAGGAATAGGCACCCTTGGTGGTAACACAGCAACTTGAAAGGGTGCAGGTGCCTTTGGAACTCCAAATTCAACCTCAATTGGCCCGGGTGCCTTTGTAGAAGGAGGCGCTTCAAATTCAAGAGGTATAGACATATTTACTTAATCATCCCTGGAGGGCTGATTCTGCACAACAATTGGGTTAAGTGTAACCGCCGGTTTCTTTGGTTCATCCCCCTCAACAATCAATCCTATCGTCCCTTTGGGGTCCCAATCATCTTCGATCTCGATCATGTGAATGTCTCCACCTTTGTGGTCAGGCAGAGGGTTGTTATGAACATTAAGAGCATACTCCTTTGCTACTATGACCTTATTATCGATCACGGTTTGAATCTTGTCCTTCAATGAGCGGCACTCGTCAAGGGTGTGTCCCTTCATGCCGGAATGATACGCACAGGTCTTACTGGGGTTGACCCAATGGGAGGAATTTTATGGAGTTTTGGCTAGGATAGGAGTGACGTAACCAGCAGCTTTAAGTCTCTCGTATAGCTGGTCAATTGGTTCATCGATGGTTGTGTATTGTCTTGGAGGTTTGCGGTCAAAATTTGGCCTGGGTCTAGGGAAATATTGACGGGTGGGAGGTGATTGGTACTGAGAGGGTTGAGTGTTATAAGCTTGGTAAACAGGTGCTGGTTGAGAGTATCTGGGTGAGGTGGGTTGATATGTGAGAGGTGGAGAGGATTGGTAAACGGGAGGTGGATAGGAGGGTGCGGGTGCTTGGTAAGTCGGGATGGGCTGATATGTAAGTGGAGGTGATGGGTAAGTGTGGTATTTTGGTGGTGATTTGGCTCCCTGTGCGACCATTACGACACTTACATCCTTCTTTTTGGATGTGCCACCAGTCTGTAAAGCCTTATTGGTGCTCTGTAGTGCTTCAAGATTCGTAACCATACCATTCTTAATACCCTCTTCGATTCTTTCTCCAAGTTTGATGACATCGAAGAACTTTTGACCCTCGATCAGCATCAACCTCTCATAATATTGGGGATCCTGAGCCCGAATGAAGAATCTATTCATTTGCTCTTCCTCTAGGGCCGGCTTGACCTTTGCAGCTTCTGACCTCCAACGAGTAGCATACTCACGGAATGTTTTGGTGGGCTTCTTCTTCAAATTCTGTATGTAGAATACATCTGGTGTGTTCTCCATATTGAATCGGAATCTACCCATGAAATCCGATGCCATGCTCACCCAGCTTGTCCTTTTCTTGGGGTCTTTGCTGATGTACCAGGATAAAGCATCTCCCTTCAGGATTCTCATGAAGAGCTTCATACGGATCTTCTCATTCCTTCCAACTCCAACCAGCTTATCGCAATATGTCCTCAGGTGGACTCTGGGATCTCCTGTTCCATCAAAAATTTCGAACTTGGAGGTTTGTACCCCTCCGGAAGTTCAACATCTGGCTGAATGCATAGGTCTTCATAATTTAATCCTTCAATACCTTTGTTACCTTCCACGCCCTAAACTCGGCTGGTTAATTTCTTTGAGTTCTGCCGCTAAGTTCCTGATAAGGGAGTCTTTATCATCAGACTCAAGTGCATTTGAGATTGGTTGGGTGTAGTGGGGTACAGTATCCACAAAAATAGGAGTGTTATGGAGATGGTCATTTGTGGCGTTCAGTGGCTCGAGAATGAGTAGTGGAGTGTTGTTGGGAGTGTCGCATGTGTTACAGTGTTGGGTATGAGTGGGTTGTATCTGTGGTTGTGGGGTGTTTTGCGGAGGTGCGGGATTCTGAGTGTTGATATCAGGAGCAGTGAGGGAAAATGATAGGTTCGCCAAGTTCCGAACCTGATCCAGATCTTCTCGGAATTTCAACCACTTTTGCTCCAGTTGAGTAGCAATTTCCTTAGCAACCGGGGTACCCTGAGGCATTTCAATCTCCTTTCTGGTGCTTGGATCTCCCATTCTACCTCTGTTCTTGTTCCGGATAGGACTCGGAGGAGAAGGAGGTGGAGGGCCCTTGGATCTTGTAGAGTATGACGATGGTGCCAGAATGCATGAACTAACCTTTGGGGAGGGGAATAAAAATAAAAGAAAAACAAAAGAGTAACAAGTTAGTGCGGGTTATGAGAAAAAATGTTGCAGTATTTAAACACATTGTGCAAGAATATAAATCGCGTTCTAATTTTGGTGCCTCTTTTTGCCCGAGGTAGGCCTAGCGATAAATAACTTTGGAGAACTTATAATGCTAAATGCCTCATTTTATTGATAAAAACAAGACAAATCCAAAATGACTCTAAATAATAGAAAGTAAAATGTCACTATTGGCCATTGGCCTCATTCCATTAAAATAGAGAATAAAATGACTCCAAACTACTTGGTCCCAGAAGGACCTTCCCCAGATTCGGCATCTTTTGTCTCCCTCGAATAGTTTTACCAGCTCGCGTAGTCCTAGTAGCAAATAAGCTCGGGCCAGATGTCCGCCTGCATTTCCTTTGCAGCCTCTACGATTTTGTCGTCAGGCTAGTTCTCTAGCAGTAAAGGCAAATTCCCTAAGTATTTGCGGACGAGCGTCTGATCACTGGAATGGAGGTCTTTCCACCAATTTAGTAGCCTTGGATGAATGTTGGTTACCATGCCAAATCTAGGGACTTCGTGCCTCATTTTCTGCAAAACAAAGCGTTAGGCCCTTACCCCCACCGGAATCGAATATTTAAACCAATAATTAGCATAGCAAGCACTTAAGTTCTCCATATAAATACACAGAATATGGAGGTATCCGTTTGGGTTTCAAGGAAACCCGGTGGACTTTAGACAAGGCTATTTTAATGAGTCATTATGTTGACAACAAAACTGATGCGGCTAGCTTTGACCATGATGCATGTACAGTTTAAACGGAGTGAGGTTTCTATTGAAGTATTAGATAGGTACCCTTGAGCGGACAACTCAAGAGGGAAAGGCACAAAACCGTCAACTGCACCGCTGATCGACTGGTTTTACCGCAAATATGCCTTTGCCAAATTTAGGGGGTGATAGTATTGGAAGCGCACAACTACTCATTATATGCGTTGCTACAGTATTTGTTTGGAACGAGTGGAATATGATGTTAAAGATGTAGTTTACAAGAATGAAACAAATTGACATGTATTTTCACGTTCGTACAATAAAGTTTACAATGATTGCTAAAAGTTACAACAACATTGACAGGAAAGCGGTAAGCGAAAGTAATTAAAGAAAAAGAAACAAAAGAAATAATGAAGTTTTAGATAAAGACATTAAACAAAAGTAGTAAAAGAAAGCAATAAAGTCACATATAGCATGCAATGGTAAAAGCCTAAAGAATCCCCAGTAGAGTCGCCATGCTGTCGACACCCCCTTTTTCTCGCGAAATTGTTTACGACATTTGGGAGGACAACTCTATTCCCATTTGGGAATTGGGTTTTGGATTTTTGGAGAGTTTCCACCTAATGATTATAGTGCATTAGGACACTTTAAAAAGAATTTGAGATGAAAATCAGAGTTTGGGTAAGGGCTTGAAATTATCTTGAGGGGAAGGTGTTAGGCACCCCCCAAGATCCACTAGTGTGGTTCCCAGCCATGCTACAATTGTGACTTTAAATGCAAGCAAACAATTAGACAAGCAAGCATTGCAAATACAAATAATCTTTCACATAACAGTTACAAATAAAAAGCACAAAAAGGATTTAAAAGAGCTGAAGTTTGGGAAGGAAGCGATTTTTGATTAAAGAAGAGATACACAAATAAAGGGAAGGGGTCAAAAAATTAAGCCAAGTAACTTAAAAGAAATGAAAAGAAGCGGAAGTTTAAAAAAGATTGGACAGCTTTTGAAGAAACCTGAAAATAACAACAATAAAGAGGGAGGTCGGTCCTAGGTTTATACATTACATGAATCATTCACACAACACTAGTACCCAATTGTACGCATAGTGTTATCGTGTGATCATCATCTCCATGTCTACCCTTCCCACTCTGTTAAGGTATTAGAGCGCGGAATGGTATCGTTACTTATTGCATGCTATTACTCGTCCCAATCCTATCAATCCCGGAGGCAAAATGAACTACTAATGCTAAAGGGAAAGGGATTTAGGGCTTTTAGAAGTTTCAAAGGATAAAATGCTAAGGCGTCAACCAAAACAAGTAATTGCAAATAGAGGGAAACAAACAAGCAAACAAAGCTCAGATATGCCTCTATAAACCATCAAAAATCATAGAATTCATCATGTCTCACATGTACTGATTTTGGTCTTAATTAAATAAAGCGACGAGCGGACTGGTTCAACGCATATTTTCAGGCAAAAAGTCTACATTATGCAGTTGACTAAAACCGATCTAATTGAGCATCTAAGTGTTGGTTAAAGCTAGACGTGTTATATACTGATTTCAGAAAAGAAGATGTAGACTAAAAGGAGTTACCAATTTTAACAGGGACATTACGAGTTTAACAGTTAATATTACCTCTATTCAGATTCGAAATTTTCTATAGGCATGCTTTCTAACGCTTTCTGATTTGGATAACCCTTTATTAACAAAAGTCCTATGAACATGGTATCTATATGAGGCTTTTATTATTTAACCTATGAACTGTTTGCCTAGTGGTGTTTATAAATGCAGAATGCAATAGTTTATAGACCATATTTTATACGAATTTAGAAGTTGACCTATAGGCAGGATATCTAGGCACGGAGATGCAGGAATTATGAATGAATCCTATAGGCATGATTTCTAGATGTATTTGCACGAATTAAGAGTTGCCCTATAAGCATGATTTCTAGGAGTATTTGTAGGAATTAAGAGTTACCCTATAAGCATGATTTCTAGGTGTATTTGCAAAAAATTAAAGTTAACCTATAGGCTTGATTTCTAGGTGTGAAATTGCAGCAATCATAACAAACTCCTATAGGCAGGATTTCTACCCTTGATGCATAAAAATTAAAACCCACCCCTCTTTTTACTAAGTTCCCCGAGTTTATACAAGTTATTACAACCCAAAAGAAGTAAACTGGAATTAAAAATACATCAGAAAACCCTCAGCTACATCCGAGCAGCCTAATCCGGGCTTGAGGCCTAATAATATGAGGTTGAGCCACTTCCGAGATCCAGATTTCCAAGCCTTCTCTCTCTAGGGTGTTTCAGAGATCCAAGGGATTTCAGGAACCCCAGGAAGTGGATACACCCAAGATGTTGAACAGAAATTGAGTAGTGCAGCGTGGAAGGGCCAGCCCTTATGTGTCCAAGTTTAGAGGGAGCTCCAGGGTCCCAAGGCAAGGCTCACACAAGAGGGGCAGAACTTAAGTTCTAAGAATGAGGTGTAAGTGCAAAAGAAGGGATACGGTCTACCCAGGCAGGCTGGTGGTCATGCCCAGCCACAAAATAGACTGGCACACCCCTGACCAAACCTATTGATCAAACATTTAGGGAGTAAAGACCTACTAGAGGTCAAGCCATGGCCTGAACAATAATCAAAAATACTGGCAGGACAAGGCTATTACTCAGCACATGCAATGAGGGAATGGGGATAGGAAATTGACAAGCTTAGGGCCCCAAAGGGCCCAGTTCATATCCATGGACAATGATTTCAGACATTGCCATGTTTCTGAACCATAACTTAAAGCATATAAATGGGGTATGAGGGTTTGGGATTCATAAAGTATCAAATAAATAGCCAACAACTAACAGGATGTACACATAAATTAGACATTGAATTACAAGGGAAAGGGATATGTTACAGCATGCTAGAAACACATATTAACCAAAGAAAACGTGATCAGAAGTAGACAGGAATGAAATATGTTGTTGGTGAAGCTTGAAAATTAACTAGAACATACCTGTAGAGAAGCAAAAGTTCAGAAGAAAGTAGACCAAACAAAAGTCCACAGCCAAGCAACAACACAAGTGGCAGAAAAGAGAGAGAGAGTTTTTTAAGTAAGAGTGATTTTTGAACTCAGATTGTTTTCTCTGTTCGTGTGTTCAAAGGAAAGGGAGGAGAGTATTTATAGCTTTTTGAAAACGAGTAGAGTAAGGTAATAAGTACAAATCCAACAAAAATATGGGCATGATCACAAATCAGGATCAATTAGCATAAGACTCCCCTTTAATCAGGGATTCTTATTCAAACAGATACTAACAGGATCCAAATAAGGAAATGAGAATCAATCTTGTAAGCAGAATGGCTGTTGCCATAAAAGAAAAAGTAAAGTAATACAATAGGCAATTAAGTCTAAGTACAGGATTTGAAGTTATTTTGGAAAGATTCAGTGAGGCCAATCAAAGGAAGAGAATCAATTAAACCTTTGACAGGAGAGTAAAAATCATAATTTCACGAAAGGAAAAGTTTTGAAATCAATTACGAGTTTGAAAAAAAAAATCAATCACAGAAGGAACTCAGTATATAAATGAATGCACAAGTAATAGACACACGAAACCAAGCTATGGCAAAAGAACAGTATATAGTAGTAGCTCAAAATAAAACACTTGAAGCATGATAGTCAGGTTTCAGTGTTTAACAATGGAGAAGAATATCAGAAGCATGCAAAGAGTTGAGTGAAAACCATACGAGTTGCACAAACAATTTCAAAGAAATCGAATAGTCCCCAAAGAAACTAGGGTTTTCGAAAATCAATCGAGTTTAGAGGAGATAAGCAGATAAACAAATAAACAGATTCAGAATCTCGGATAAGCCCCAAAAATTAGGGCTTTCACTATGCTAACTCAGGTATAGAAGAAGGGTAAATCAAGCGAATATTAGCAAATAGAAACTCAAACAAAATCCCAAAATTAGGGTTTTCAACATGCTAACTCAGATAAAAATAAGGTAAATCAAACGAATATTACCAAACAGACTAAGAAAATTAAACAGAATCCCAAAAATTAGGGTTTTCAACATGCTAACTCAGATAGAAAATAACACAAACAAAACACAGTAAAACATGTTGAGAATCGGAGAAGAGATTTGAAATAACTTGACATGAAACCCTAGTTGAAGAATAAAGAGTTTCTGAAAGCAAAAATTAAAGAAACTTCTAGAAAAATGCATAGAAGGTTCGCACACACATAGATCCGGAGCAGATCTAAAAATAAATCGAAGGAACCTCAGAGATTAGGGTTTCGTAAGAAACCCAGGTGGTGAGAAAGGATTTGGAAACCATCGATCCAAGCAGGAAAGTCGAAGGTCGAACTCGAATATCCATGATTGGCCGGACAAAGGATCAAGACGACCGAAGAATAGTCATCGAGCCAAGGCTTGGTCGAAACCCTTCAAGACCTGGTCATAGGACCTTAGAAACGAGCACGCCGAAGCCACAAGAGGCTAGTATATACCTCCGATGAGCCTGAGAAGCCATAGATTAGAGTTTTAGTGAGAGGCGGCGGCTAGGGTTTGAGGTGAGTTGAGAGAGAGTTGAGATATAAGGGGATTCAGAGGCGGCGGCCGAGAAAAACTGAGATAGGGTTTAGGTCGTTTGGAATTAAAAAAGGAAAGGGGAGGTCTGGGCCGTTGATCAAAATGATCAACGGCTCTGATTAAAAGAAAACGGACGGGTTTGGTTTAAATGGGTACTAGTCGGGTTAGGACGAATTTGGGTTGGGGTGATTTGGGCTCAATTTTGGGGCTGAAATGGGTTGAATAGGGGTGCCAATTTGGCTATAATTGAAATGTAATTTGGGCTAGGTCGTAAATAGCCAATTTTCCTTTTAAATTTTTTATAATATAGTAATACGATTTTTAAAAAGCAAATTAAGAATACTGGGTAAATGAATATTATATAAATATTTATTAAAAAATGCTGGGACTAATTTTATAAACATAAAATGCCATAAATTATAAGATAGGCTAATAATTGCAACAATATACAATTCAGCTTTAAAATACCAAATAAACTTGTAAAAAAATATGCGAAAATTACCTTAATTATATTTTAGTGTAAATGTGAGATTAGTTTAAATTATTCACCAAGAATGATAATTTTGGGAATAATTATTGGATTTTGTTGTATTAAAATAAGTAATAAATTGGTTTAAAAATTATTTAAAACGTCAAAACTCTTGGGTGTGCTTATATATGCACCAATATGTTATTTTGGAAGTATTTTGGCTATAAAAATACTTAGGAAAAAATTGGGTATCAACAACTGACACTAATCTACATTACTCTCTCTCTCTCTCTCTTTATATATACACACACACACACATACACACATATAGAGATATACACACACAACATAGCCCCCACCCGACACATTAAATGGTGGTATGTCCCCATGTCACACAAAGACAAATGTAAGGTAAAGGAAACTTCCCTGGTAGAGTTAGTCCTGGTTAGTGACAGCCGGGATCGAGATGGCAGGCTCTGCCAAGTGCACGCAGCCAAGTGATGACCTTCCTCTTAGATTTGGCATTTTGGGTAGAAAGGGAATCCACTCGAGTGCCCAAGTCCGTGACAGAAGTAAGCATCCATGCCATTTCCTACTCTAAGGACGTCATTCGCGTGTCCCATCTGACCACTGAGGTACCCTCAACAACCTGCTCGTGCGGAGGTGAAGAAGCAAAAACCTCATCTTTCCCTTTAGTACCCTCATCACAAGCATCAGAATCATTGCTACTTGACTCAACAGATGCAACAGGATCCTTCCCAATTCCCACATTGTAAGCCCAGAACTTCTGTTCCCTTTTTTACTTTCCCATCCAAGTCCCTGTTTTCTGGTACACCCGCACGACACAATCTAGTGATTGAGGAAGGAAAGAAGAAACTATATCTTTGCACTGGACAACGAATGAACATTTCATCATGAATAACCTTAGCCACATAAAAATCATGGCCATTTATGAAACACCAGATCAGTGCAGCGTAGGGGCCATTCGCCTCAGTGGTATTGGAAGAAGGCAACAAGCTACTATTGATGATGTAGAGCCAACACTTACCTTCAAAGGTGAGCAAAGCCGAATAAAAGTTCTTCCCTGGCGTAATCCAAACTACTTCCCTTTTGGGCACACATATTGTCCTAAAGAAAAATACACGAGTTTGATAGTCTGCCATAGGTGTCATAATAGTCCTCCGCATCAGGATCTTCCCCAAACATTGGCAACATATAAGCTCTCCGAATGGCCTCTACAGATGTGTCCAAATTTTTCTTTCCCACCGTGCTAACATGGTTCGCATGTTCCGGGCAGTTCACATAAAACTCCCTCACAATCATCAAATTAGCTTCATCCAGTTCTTAAAAGAAGATATCCAGCCTGTGTCGCCCAATTCCCGATACATATTGGGACAATCATTTTTGAGGGACCCCATATCAATTCCCCTCTCCGGTATGGGTTTCTTGGATGCCTTATGACCAAAGCGTTCCTGAGCCATGTGGGATACGGACTTGGTACTATCATATTGGCGAACATTAGCCGGAGCTCGTGGCCTGGATGATCCAGCTTGACCACTAAAGGATGCACATCTGGTTTTTTGTTTCTTGGATGGCGTCATACCGCGTGAAACAAATACCACCATTAGCAAAAAACGCTATCTTCACCCGCACACTTGGTCACAAAATTATATTCTCAACCCAATGTGGAATTAATACAAATACCTGAAGTGCACAATTCACCCAAACTCCAAACAACAATTTGATAACCCAATTCAACTACATTTATATCAATGTCAACCTAACCCAGCATAATGAAATTCAACTATTTCCCCGACATACCAACAAATGTAATTAGAATAAACGACAAGAGTAAATCCACTATAATACAAGAGGAATCTACTACAATACACAAAAATTCTAATAGCCTAAGCAATGGCATACAAAACAAACTTAACAAGAGCACTTACTTACTGGAATTGTGAGGATGTAGGTTGGGTAGAGAGGACAACAACCAGATGATAGAAGTTAGCGGAGATGAGAGTAGGGGGAATTGAATTGGCAGGGGATAAAGGAAGGCTTTTGGGATTTTTACATTAGGAGAAAGGGAAGGGTAATAGGGGTTTCTAGGTTAATTTAAAGGGGCGG